>JAJJMC010017880.1:760683-799130 GCA_023531435.1 Papaver californicum | reverse complement strand
GTCACCTCAGCAAATGGGGTTTAGCTCCTCATGTTGAAAACATTCTCAAAATACTCATTCATGGCTCAAAAAGGTGTTTACAAGAGGAAAAACAATTGACACAGAAAGTTTGCTACGGATATAAACGTTACAGAGAAGAAAAGATAACTATTGCTAGCTGTTACAAAAGAGTTGAATTCAAAAGAATAGGCGACGTGAATACACAGCTATGGCAACGATTTATTCAAACCTTTGGCAACGTTTTCTTCATCTTCTTCATCATGATCATCACGAGCAGAATGCTGATTTTTGATTATAAGCTTCTGGTCTCTCCAGACCCCCCCCCTCCTTTTCTTCCTACACATTCCCCTATTTATACTGAACTCCCAACAGCTCGAATCTCTTCTTAAAATCTTCCACAAATCTTTCTTTTATCGATGAGAAATATTTCCGACAATTTTCTTCGATCATGATTCGATCCTGTTTCCATATCCAGATTCGAGAGTAATAGCCTCTTGATATTGTGCTTTCTTAAGAGCTTGAGAATAAAATGTATAACTGATTCTCAATCGAGAATATTTTCTCTCCAATCAATCCCGAGTGATAATATTTTGGAAGAAATAAGATATTTTGTGTTTTAATGTTTTTATCTTGTGCGACTCATACTTTTAATGGAGTAAGAGTACATTTATCTCCAAATATCTCCAAAATAATCACCAAATCTTGTTCACAGATTCGTATATTGATTAGAGTTAAATTCCCGCCATTTCTCATTTTAAACTCAAAAGAGGTGGGTGCCTTTAGTAAAACCTGGGTGCCTTTATCAAATCCAAGGGGTGCCCTAATCCAATATGAAGGGGCCTTTTACACTTTTGCTAGTGGTGTTTTTTACACTTTTTAAGCCAATTTTCTCCAAAAAAGTTTATTCTTCCAAAAAACCTAAAAACACATAAAATCATATTATTAGTACAAAATATGAAGACAATTAATACAAGTACGAAAATAAATAAGACACATAAATGTGTCTATCACCCGCCCAAACTTTTTTTAATTAGTAATGAATTTGTAACAGATATAAGTATTATAAGAGTGTTTTGTCACATCTATTATTATTTAAAATTTTAATTTTAATATTTTTCGAATCGACATTATCACGATTATAAATATTGTGTGTTTAAATGTACTATTGTATTTATAACAAGATATTTTATGAAATAACTATACTCTGATACCCTACCCAATTAAAACTTATGTAACTTCTATCTTCATCACTGCTTTGTGGCTCAAATTAGGCAAATCAAACCATTTGGTGGTTGCATAGGACTTGGCGTTATACGTTTGGTTGCCTTTGGCAAGGAATAAGAGACCTCGTGGTCTTGTTACATAAACGCCACTGAGGATAGTTCCACATGTTGTGTGCCCAACAAACTCCAACTAGATTTATTTCTTTATCAAGAATATAAAGCACAACGTAGTTATAAAGAACGGCTGGGATTTCGTCTGAGGAAAGATAAAGAGGGGATGTGATGTGTTCTTAGGGGTATAAAAGAGGGCTAGGATATGTCCGTGGGATAAAGAGTGGTTGAGATCTTTTATTTGTGTTTACTGTCCAGATTTGTCTAGAAAATAGATAAATCAATGGTTGTTGTTTTCCAAAGCAGCACTCAAAAGTCAAAACTCTGTAGTGTAGCGTCAGGAACTTAGGTGATGTGATTTGGTTTCAATAGCCTATCCTTCAAATTTAGAGACGGAAGACGAAAAATCTTACGTTTCCATCGTCTCTACGTTCGATGTTCCACAAATCCACCTTCACTTTGTCTCTCTCTATTCCTCTCTGCGACATGTCTCGAATCACCTCCTCCACATCCCGCATAAGATGGCATGATATTTTCTTGCATAGAATTATTTCTTAGATGATTATTCTTGAAATTTATCCAGTGAAAAATAGGTTAAGACATAGGTTTTGGATTTTGATGGGATTAACAGTCTTATAAGGTATGTATTCGCAATCCAGATTCAGGACACTTTCTTTCTTGATTTCTTTATTCATTCAAATCTTTCAATCGATGATTGGTATTAATATTAAATCTTTAACTAGATAAGCTCAAAACTAACAAATAAGAAAAACCAAACCCATTTCATGTGAAAGCAAACAGATCAAAATAAGAAATTAAGAAAGCAATAATTTTACCTAAATGAGGAATTTTCAATTGTTGATTATTCAACTGTTGTGAATCATAACTTTTGACTGTGAAGAAAAAAAAGAAGGTGGTGGTTGTTGCTCGTGGTGAATCTGGTGATGGAGGTGGTGGTGACTGACCTAATTATTCCATGGGAAGAAATAGTTTTTTTTTTATGCAGAAACAAAAAATCCTTTGAATCATAGAAACAAAAAGGTGTAATCGATCTCAATTGTTTCTCCATCAGCATGATTGCCAATGTTGTTGGATTTTCAAGCAAGCGGACAGATCTAATATGTAGCTCTCTTGCAACTTTTGACCAGTGTATACATTCTTGATATGTTTTTCACTTTTTTTTCTACTTTGAAAGCTATATTTTATTCTCATCTATCTGAAATTTATTGTATAAATTACTAAGGCCAAAAACTATATGTGAATCTCTGGTAGCATAAGAGGGTATTGATGATGCAGGGGCATTATGTGTCTAGTTAGGAATATTTTCTATTTGGGAATGTTTTACTAGTTTCCGTTTATATGAGGGCAATTTAGTCTTAAGTTTTGTGTTTTCTTTTGCTACTGTTTATTTCTAGTATAAATAGGCTATCAGTCTTCTTTAGAAAGGTAGACTTTATTATATTTTCATATGACTTATAATCTATTAATTATAGAAGAGTCTTGGGTTTAACCTAAAATTCAAGTTTTCTACGTTCTACAGTTTCAATCTTAAGTTCTATTCGTTTATCTTTGTTCTGTTTTCTCTAGTTTACCGTTTTTGTTTCACACACAAGTTTTCTGTGGAGGTAAGGTTTGCAAGATGATTTTAGATGGAGGAAGTAGTGAGAATATAATGTCTCAAGAAGTAGTAGACAAGTTGAGTTTGCTAACTAAGAAGCACCCTCATCCCTATAAGGTTGCTTGGTTCAAAAAGGGATATGTGGTACCAATTACGAGAAGGTGCCTAGTAAAGTTTTCTATTGAAAAATTTGAAGATGAAGTGTGGTGTGATGTAGCACCTATGGATGCTTGTCATGTACTAATAGGAAGACCTTGGTTATTCGACAAAAAGATGATTCACTTGACCGAATATAGTATTTATACCTTTATGTATAATGGAAAAAGATAACCCTATATCCTATGAAGGAAGAGGAAGTACAAGGAGGGAAGAATGACAAGCCGTAGTCAACAAGTCTATTAACATGTCGACATTTTCAGCATGAAAATAAGGAATCAAGTGAGATTAAGGCATTGTGTAAACCCACAATAGATGAACAACAGGGAAGCAATGAACAACCAAGGGAAGTTGCTAACTTGTTGCAATGTTTTTATTCAGCATTATTTTCAGTCAATGAGAATGATGAATATAAAGTCTTTGTGGATTGGAGTTCACCATCGATATACGATTCATATCCGGACAATGATGTTTCGTGTAAGTCAGACTATTTTGATCCATTAAATTTATGTCGAGGAACACACAAAGATGGTAAGTGCTTCATTAAATTTATGTCATCCAGGTTATATTCATGTGATTCCAACCTTAAACATAGAAGATGATGTTGCTTATACACCTAGCTGTGTACTTCACACGAATCTGTTACTAAACAAAGTCATTCAAGTAGTGCAAAATAGGGAGGAGTGGTTATTGGGTAGCAAAGATGGCAAGCTGGGCAAATTAAATATTTTGAAAGCATACATAAATAATGCTCTTGGGATGGACGTAATTGCAGAAGATGTTAACCGAAAGTGCAATGGGTTTCAAGAAGGAGAACAAGCCAAGGTGTTTGCTAATAATGATAAGGTTTTTGTTTGATCGCGGGAAGGTAGAAGGGACATCTAAGATATATGTAGAAGTCATAAAACTTCTCATCGGAGTTGAGATTTCTTTCAACCCGGGGTGGTTAATGCAGGGGCATTCTGTGTCTAGTTAGGAATGTTTTACTAGTTTCCGTTCATAGGAGGGCGTTTTAGTCTTAAATTTTGTGTTTTCTTTTCCTAGGATTTATATATAGTATAAATAGGCTATTAGTCTTCCTTAGGAAGGTTGACATTATTAGTTTTCGTACGACTTATAGTCTATTGATTATAGAAGAGTGTTGGGTTTAACCTAAAACTCAAGTTATTTACGTTCTACAGTTTCAATCTTAAGTTCTATTCGTTTATCTTTGTTCTGTTTTCCCTAGTTTACCGTTTTCGCTTCTAAGAAACCCATCAATTGATTTGAAATTTATGACGCCTCAAACTTTTTTTCCGGGTTTAACTAAACTCGGTATGTGTACCAAATAGGTTACCCCTTAGTAATATTAATATTCCTAAGTAGTAGGTGTGTTAGAAACCAAATTTAAGCATGTATGGCACATGGCTAGACAAGAACAACCAGGACACTTCTATCATTTTTATACCAGTGATAAAAACAAAGAAAATCACCTTCTCTTCTCATCTTCAATTCAGTCTTTCATTTTTCGCAAGGAAATAAAAACCAGAAAGCACTGCAAGGTTTTCTTTTGATGGCTAAGCCATGAGTTTATGGATGTGAATGATGGTTAAGGTGTCTTTTGATGGCTAAGTCATGATTTTATGATGTGAACGATGCTTAGGAAGTGGTTTTCGCATTTAAGATACAAACAGAGTTCCGATTAGAATTTGATTTTGAATTTAGGTTTAGTTATTCGCAATGGAGAATGATTGTTGCCATGGATGTTTCGGTGATGTGTTCAAAGGGTTAAGAGAGTTTTTCTTCTTCTTCTTTCATCCTTTTACCTTTCTCTGTTTAACCGAAATTTATGCATGGGCGAGCTTCATGGATTTATAGTTACTCTAAGATGCGGATGTTGATAGGGTTGGCTGTTTTCGTAGCAGATGAGATGGAAAAATGATTTTTAGTGCTCTACAAATTGGGATCCTTTTGAATGGTAGTGTCAATAATGATGTTTTTTAGCTAAAGCGTAAAGGGAAAATTTTAGTTAGTTTATTTATGAGGCTTGATCTCACAACACAGGTTAGATTGAAAGTTTTTGGTTATTATTATTGTTTACATTATTTTTATTGTACGTAAAATCAATTGGAATGTCATTGATTGTTGGAAAGATAAATTGGGATATACAAAGGGTGTTTGACAAATTGTCTCAACAAATCCTTTGTTATTTGATAAAACGAATACATGGGTATTGAGTTTAGGTTTTCATTGCTTCTTTGTATTGTAGCCATGAAAGGTTTTATGATTTATATTATTATTCAAAGTTAATTATATAGAGTGTAAGAATTAGCACGCAGTTAGTTTTCCCATCCCTTTATGTGATATTAGTATGCGTGTTATCGTCGATGTATGTCTATTTAATTTAGACCAAGCATTCTTATCAATTAGTTTCTCTTTATTATGGTTAGATTGTTGAATCATGTTTGTATGGTTTTATGTATTGCTACATGATCTGATATTGTATATAAAATGTGAAATGTCAGACCTTGTGTTTTTAAATAGGCACAATGGGTTGTGCAAGTGTTATGGCTAACTTTGGGTAAGCTAGTAAATGAATATTGTTTAAATTTCAAACTTTTGTGGGTTAGTTTAATAGTAATTAGTTGATTTGATTTAATATGTTATGGATGCTAAGATAAGAAAACTTTTAGGAAGTTTCTTCTGCTAGTTCATCATTTATTTTAAGCATTAAGTTAGTGACATCTTCTTTAACAAGCTTCAAACTAGGATATAATATAAAGTGTTTGACTTTAGTAAACTTTAAATTTCAGATCTAAATCTTAGTCCGTTTTCAAGTCACGGATTTGTTGTTTCGCATTGAACCCAAATGTATGTTTAGTTTACACTTAAAATGTTTTCATACTTTTTATTATCTCTTGGGTAGTGATGCTTTAAAATTGTTGTATCTTACTTGAGTAAATGGGTGTTTTATCCAACTCTACTTGAATCCTACACTTGGTGTGGTAGGCAGGTCTGATTGGAAATGCAGACACTTGATGTTGTTTCCATACTGTTGATTTACGTTATGGTACGACAGTTTGTTCGAAACGAACAAGCTTGATCCTATTGCTATAATTAGTGGATTCACTAATAGTTATATATAAACTACTTATAGTTTTTCATTGAACGGTGGGTTGCTTCAAATGTATAAGGCTTAGATACGATAAAATCTCGATGATGCAGTATCTTCTATTTGGTTCACTACTTCAATGGTAATTAATCTTAATTAAGAATCTCGTCCTGTTTAGCTTACACGAATAGGTACTTCGATGGTAATAAGTTGAGAACTTGTCTCATAAATGATAACTGATAGTAGACACTAAGTGAATATGTCTAGACTTGTGGTGGGGATTAAATAATTATAATGATTTCGAATGTAGATCAGTAGATGACATCAAGTATTTCAAGACACATAATACTCTAGATAGTCCTGCTGTGACTGTGAGCAAGGGGTCTTCAGTAAGAGCTAAAAATAAATAAATTACGAGATGATGTTTAGACCACTGAGTTGTGCACCACGTTGTTCCACAGGAAGCTGAAATGCTTATTAAACTAGGCATAGGAGTTTCGTGGATAACATTTTGTCACCTCAGAGTATTTAGCCTTCATTTGTGTTGATATTTGCCAACAAGAACTAAAATAGTGTAGGGATACAGTTCTATCATTTCTATACCAGTGATAAAAACAAAAATCACCATCTCTTCTCACCTTCAATTCAGTCTTTCATTTTTGGCAAGAAAAAAAAAGCCAGAAATGACTGCAAGGTTTTCTTTTGATGGCTAAGCCATGATTTTATGGCTGTGTACGATGGTTAAGGTTTTCTTTGATGGCTAAGCCATGATTTTATGGCTGCGAACTATAGTTAGGAAGTGGTTTTCGTATTTAAGATAAAAACAGAATTCCGGTTAGAATTTGATTTTGAATTTAAGGTTAGTTTTTGGCAATGGAGAATGATTGTTTCCATGGGTGTTTTGGGGATGTGTTCAAAGGGTTAAGAGAATTTTTTTTTCTTCGTTCATCCTTTTCTCTTTCTCTGTTTAACCGAAATTTATGCATGAATGAGCTTCATTGATTTATAGTTACTCTAAGCTGCAGATGCTGATGGGGTTGGTTGTGCTCGTAGAAGATGAGATGGAAAAATGCTTATTCCTGCTCTACAAATTGGGAGCCTTTTGAATTGCAGTGGCAATAATTATGTTTTTTAGCCAAAGCGCAAATGGCAAATTTTAGTTACATTATGTATGAGGCCTGATCTCACAACACAGGTTAGATTGAAAGTTTTTGATCATTATTGTTCTCTATAGTATTTTTATTATACGTAAAATCAATAGGGAATGTCATTGATTGTTGGAAAGATAAATTGGGATGTACACAGGGTGTTTGAAAAATTTTCTCAACAAATCCTTTGTTATTTGATGAAACAAATACAAGGGTATTGAGTTTAGGTTTTCATTATTTCTTTGTATTTTGGCCATGAAAGGCTTTATGATTTATATTATTATTCAAAGTTAATTACAGGGAGTGCAAGAAGTAGCACGAAATTAGTTTTCCCATCCATTTATGTGATATTAGTATGCGTGTTATCGTCGATGTATGTCTATTAATTTAGACCAAGCATTCTTATTAAATAGTTTCTCTTTATTATGGTTAGATTGTTGAAATCATGTTTGTTTGTGGTTTTATGTATTGCTTTACTAGGACAACATGATCTGATGTAGTATGTAAAATATGAAATGTCAGACCTTGTGTTTTTAAATATGCACAATGGGCTGTGCAAGTGCTATGGCTAATATGGGCAAGCTAGTAAATGATTTTTTTTTAATTTTAAACTTTTGTGGATAAGTTTAGTAGTAATTAGTTGATTTGATTTAATATATTGTGGATGCTAAGATATGATAAATTTAGGAAGTTTCCTGTGCTAGCTCATCATTTATGTTAAACATTAAGTTAGTGAGATCTTCTTTAGCAAGCTTCAAACTAGGATATAATATAAGTGTTTGACCTTACTAAACATTATATTTCAGATCTCAATCTTAGTCTGTTTTCAAGTCAGGGATTTAGTGTTTCGCATTGAACCTAAATGTATGTTTAGTTTACACTTAAACTGTTTTCATACTTTTTATTATCTCTTGGGTAGTGATGCTTTAAAAAAAAAATTATCTTACTTGAGTAAATGGGTGTTCTATCCAACTCTACTTGAATCCTACATTTGGTGTGGTAGGCAGGTCTGATTGGAAATAAAAACACTTGATATTGTTTCCATACTGTTGTTTACGTTATGGTGCGACAATTTGTTCTACATGAACAAGCTTGATCTTATTGCTATGATTAGTGGATTCACTAATAGTTATATATAAGTTAATTCTAGTTTTTCATTGAATGGCGGGTTGCTTAAAATGTGTAAGGCTTAGATACGAAAAAATCTCGATGATGCACATTTTCTATTTGGTTCACTACTTCGGTGGTAATTTATCTTGCTTAAAAATCCCATCATGTTTAGCTTACACTAATAGGTACTTCGATGGTAATAAGTTGAAAACTTGTCTCATAAATGATAACTGATAGTAGATACTAAGTGAATTTATCTACACTTGTGGTGGGGATTGATTATAATTAGTATTTCGTATGTAGATCAGTAGATGACATCAAGTATTTCAAGACACATAATACTCTAGATAGTCTTGTTGTGACTGCGAGCAAGGGGTCTTCAGTAAGAGCTAAAAATAAATAAATTGCAAGATGATGTTTAGACCACTGAGTTGTGCACCATGTTGTGCCATAGGAAGCTGAAATGGTTATTAAAATAGGCATATGATTTTCGCGGATAACGTTTTCTCATCTTAGAATATTTATCCTTCATATGTGCTGATATTTTCCGGTAAGAACTAAAATAATGTAGGGTTACAGCTTTGTCTGATACTCTTTAGTTTGTTTGAAATGTAATCAATACTCAATCTAATATTCTTTAGTTCGTTATGTTTGAAATATAATCTATATTCAATCACTTTTATTAGTGGGATTTTTTTTTAATTAGTGATTAGTGACATATTCTTTATAAATTAAGGTCATGGTTATATTTTGATTGATGTGTGGTAAATCTAGCATTTTTGTATTTTTGTATCCGTAGCTGCTAGCTGATTTTAGTTGGGATAACTATATTTTCTCTTTCGGTAATAAGTAACACTATAAATAGATAGTATCTAAGAATTTTGCTTTTGAGACTACAATAAGATAAAAATTGCACAAGGTCATAATCTGTCCCGTTTTGTGTTTTATAAATATTATTTAAAATTTAACAATAATATATAATGTCATGAGCTCTAATTATTCTTCTGTGTGAGACTTGATTTCACTCAAGCTATTTTGGTGATGCGATATCTCAGCTTTACTGATTTTGACGTGGTAAGTTGGGGATAGTTGTTGCTAATAGTAATTCATATTATACGCTGTTAGAGATAGTTGTTGTTGCAATAGGCGGTTCATACTATCTATCATAAGAGATGATTGCTACTTACCAAAGTATTTCATATCATCATGTAAGAGATAATTGCTACTATTGAGGGTAGTTCATATTTTCTAAATAAATGAATTGACGAAATACGATCGTGCTTGATCCCTTCGAGCTACGGAGAGGGTACGTAGGCAGCCGCTTTGCGTTTCATCACAACTACTAAAGGTTGTTCATATCATCGGAAAATGAGTTGGTTACTACTCGGAAGTTCATACCATTTATTCGGGGACGATTGCAACCTTGGCAGTATACATATATATATATATATATCGTTGGCAATAGGTAGTTGCAGTACTGGCTGTTCATACTACCTAGTAACGAGATGATTGATGTTTTCCAGTTCATATCATCTGAGAAAGATAGTCGATTGAGCTTGAACAAGTACTATGAGTTGTCAGGCCCACTAGGGCTCTCACCTACAGGTGGCTACCGGGAAGACTGTTAGCTGTAACGGTGGTTGGTATACGACTACCCTGATATTGGCACTGGACATAAAATTTTTAGGCCTTAATTGGCTCCTATCTACAAAATGCTTACCCGTAAGCCCGTTATCTATAACAGTGGATGGTATCCGACTACCCTGACATTGGCACTGGCCATTCCTCACCCGTGTAAAAGCAATGCTTGTCGCCTTATAAAGCAATTTGAAATAAATCGATGAACATTTGTTTTGGAAAAATCAAGTTGGTTCGAAAAATTAAAAAGCCCTGTTTCTCGAGTGACGTATCAGGAAGTTGGGGAAGGAAAAACGGGTGGAAACCTGACCTATTGGAAGCGAAAATTTTCTGGTCCGTCACAGTTGGTATCAGAGCAGTTCCAGCTAACTCGGGACTGTGAGTTTGGGACTCGTCGGCGTTTTTGTTGTACTGCAACTACATATAATCCTTTTTACTTCTAATTTTTATTTTAAACGTTGGGGATAAAGTTCCTTTTAAAGAGGTAAGGGTTTGACACCTCAAACTTTTTTTTCGGGTTTAACTAAACTCGGTATGTTTACCAAATAGATTACCCCTTAGTAATATTAATATGCCTAACTAGTACATGTGTTAGAAACCAAATTTAAGCATGTATGACATATGGCTAGACAAGAACAACCAGTGACATTTCTATCATTTCTATACCAGTGATAAAAACAAAAAAAATCACCATTTCTTCTCACCTTCAATTCGGTCTTTCATTTTTGGCAAGAAAAAAACCCAGAAACGACTGCAAGGTTTTCTTTTGATGGATAAGCCATGAGTTTATGGTTGTGAACGATGGTAAAGGTTTTCTTTTGATGGCTAATCCATGATTTTATGGTTGTGAACGATAGTTAGGAAGTGGTTTTCGCATTTAAGATAAAAAGAGAGTTCCGGTTAGAATTTGATTTTGAATTTAAGGTTAGTTATTGGAAATGGAAAATGATTGTTGCCATGGGTGTTTTAGAGTTGTGTTTTTTATCCTCTTCCCTTTCTCTGTTTAACCGAAATTTATGCATGGGTGAGCTTCACTGATTCATAGTTACTCTAAGATGCAGATATTGATGGGGTTAGCTGGGCTCGTAGCAGATGAGATGGAAAAATACTTCTTCCTGCTCTACAAATTGGGAGCCTTTTGAATGGTAGTAGTAATAATGATGTTTTTTAGCCAAAACACGAACGACAAATTTCTGTTACTTTATTTATGAGGCATGATCTCACAACACGGGTTAGATTGAAAGTTTTTGATCATTATTATTCTCTATAGTATTTTTATTGTACGTAAAATCAGTTGGGAATGTCATTGATTGTTGGAAAGATAAATTGGGATATAGAAAGGGTGTTAGACAAATTGTCTCAATAAATCCTTTGTTATTTGATAAAATGAATACATGGGTATTGAGTTTAGATTTTCATTGCTTATTTGTATTGTGGCCATGAAAGGTTTTATGATTTATATTATTATTCAAAGTTAATAACAGAGAGTGCAAGAATTAGCACGCAATTAGTTTTCCCATCCCTTTATGTGATATTAGTATGCGTGTTGTCATTGATGTATGTCTATTTAATTTAGACCAAGAATTCTTATCAATTAGTTTCTCTTTATTATGGTTAGATTGTTGAAATCTCGTTTGTATGTGGTTTTATCTATTTCTTTACTAGGACTACATGATCTGATGTTGTATGTAAAATGTGAAATATCATACCTTGTGTTTTTTAATAGGTACAATGGGTTGTGCAAGTGTTATGGCTAACTGTGGGCAAGCTAGTAAATCAATATTGTTTAAATTTCAAACTTTTGTGGATTAGTTTAATAGTAATTAGTTGATTTGATTTAATATGTTATGGATGCTAAGATAGGATAAATTTAGGAAGTTTCCTGTACTAGTTCATCATTTATGTTAAGCACTAAGTTAGTGAGATCTTCTTTAACAAGATTCAAACTAGGATATAATATAAAGTGTTTGACCTAACTAAACTTTAACTTTCAGATCTCATTATTTGTCCGTTTTCAAGTCACGGATTTGTTGTTTCGCATTGAACCCAAATGTATGTTTAGCTCACACTTACACTGTTTTCATACTTTTTATTATCTCTTAGGTAGTGATGCTTTAAAAATTGTTGTATCTTACTTGAGTAAATGGGTGTTCTATCCAACTCTACTTGAATCCTACATTTGGTATGGTAGGCAGGTCTGATTGGAAATGCAGACACTTGCTATTGTTTTCATACTACTGTTTATTTTCTTAAGTCAATATGTAGTGCATTCATTTATCACTATTTGTCTTGTAGATAAATTTACGTTATGGTGCGACAGTTTGTCTGACACGAACAAGTTTGATCATATTGCTACAATTAGTGGATTCACTAATAGTTATATATAAACTTCTTCTAGTTTTTCATTGAATGGTGGGTTGCTTAAAATGTATAAGGCTTAGATACGATAAAATCTCGATGATGCAGTATCTTCTATTTAGTTCACTACTTCAATGGTAATTAATCTTACTTAAAGAATCTCGTCCTATTTAGCTTACACTAATAGGTACTTCGATGGTAATAAGTTGAGAACTTGTCTCATATATGATAACTGATAGTAGACACTAAGTGAATATGTATACACTTGTGGTGGGGATCGAATACTAATTAGGATTTCGAATGTAGATCAGTAGATGACATCAAGTATTTCAAGACACATAATACTCTAGATAGTCCTGCTGTGACTGTGAGCAAGGGGTCTTCAGTAAGAGCTAAAAATAAATAAATTACGAGATGATGTTTAGACCACTGAGTTGTGCACCACGTTGTTCCACAGGAAGCTGAAATGGTTATTAAACTAGGCATAGGAGTTTCGTGGATAACATTTTGTCACCTCAGAGTATTTAGCCTTCATTTGTGTTGATATTTGCCAACAAGAACTAAAATAGTGTAGGGCTACACTTTTGTCTGATACTGTTTAGTTTGTTTTAAATGTAATCAATACTCAATCTAATACTTTTTAGTTCGTTATATTTGATTGTAATCAATATTCAATCAGTTTTATTAGTAGGATATTTATTTAATAACTGATTAGTGACATATTTTCTATAAATTAAGGTCTTGGTTATATTTTGATTGATGTGTGGTAAATCTAGCATTTTTGCGTTTCTGTATCCGTAGCTGCTAGCTGATTTTAGTTGGTTGGATCACTATATTTTCTTTTTCGGTAATAAGTAACATTATAAATAGATAACATCTAATAATTTGGCTTTTGAGACTACAGTAAGACAAAAAATTGCACAAGGCCATAATATGTCCGTTTTGTGTTTTATTTTTAAAACATTATTTAAAAATTTAATAATACTATATAATGGCATGAGCCCTAATTATTTTTCTTGTTGTGTGAGACTTGATTTAACTCAAGTTATTTTGGTGATGCGATATCTCAGCTTTACTGATGCTGACGTGGTAAGTTGGCGATAGTTGTTGCTAATAGTAATTCATACTACCCGCTGTTTGAGATAGTTGTTGTTGCAATAGACGGTTCATACTATCTATCATAAGAGATGATTGCTACTTACCAAAGTATTTCATATCATGTTGTAAGAGATAATTTTTACTATTAAGGGTAGTTCATATTTTCTAAATAAATGAATTGACGAACTACGGTCGTGCTTGATCCCTTCGATCTACGGAGAGGGTACGTAGGCAGCTGCTTTGCGGTTCAACACAACTACTAAAGGTTGTTCACATCATCAGAACAAGAGTTGATTACTACTCGGCAGTTCATACCATCTATTGGGGATGATTGCAACCTTGGCAGTATATATATATCGTTGGTAAGAGGTAGTTGCAGTACTGGCTGTTCATACTACCTAGTAAAGAGATGATTGATGCTTTCCAGTTCATGTCATCTGAGAAAGATAGTCGGTTGGGATTGAACAAGTACTGTGAGTTGTCACGCCCATTAGGGTTCCCACCTACAGTTGGCTACCCGGAAGACTGTTAGCTGTAACGGTGGCTGGTGTCCAACTACCCTGATATTGACACTGGCTATAAAATTCAGGCTTTAATTGGCTCCCATCTTCGGATGGCTACCCGGAAGACCGTTAGCTGTAACAGTGACTGGTATCCGACCACCCTGACATTGGCACTGGCCATTCCTCATCCGTGTAAAAGCAATGCTTGTCGTCTTATAAAGCAATTTGAAATAAATCGATGAACATTTGTTTTGGAAAAATCAAATCGGTCCGAAAATTTTTAAATGCCTGGTTTCTCGAGTGACATTATTGGGAAGTTGGAGCTGGCCAAACGGGTCGAAACCCGACACATTAGAAGTAAAAAATTTCTGGTTCGTCACAAAATTTAAAAAAGTTCTTCTCTCATCCTTTCTTCGAATGGTATAGTTTAGCAATTAAAAGTAGGGTTTATAGGAATGGGGAAGATTTACCTATTGAATTTCTTAAGCCAACTTGAAACTAAACCAAGACTTGCTTCATGAAACATCGCATCAGCGGATTTAGAAATTGAAAGAATAAATGGTTCTCAGTCATTAGTATGTAACACTAATTTCGAAAAATAAAAATACATATTGGTATATTGCCGTTTATATTAATCTACCGTGTACATAAGTAAGCATGCTTGGAGTGTTATAAATGGAAAGGTTAGTGGTTTCTTGGATTTAATTTATCTGCCACAGATTTGAATTGGTTAAATTTTGTGAAGTTTTAACTGCCAGTCAATGTCATTTTTCAGACGAACACAATTAGGACTGCCTGGCAGTGCTACTGGTGTCTACAAGACGCTTATGAAGTACGTAGCAGGAGTGCGATAGGTATATCTTCATTGATTGTTTGGTCATCTTATTTCCTAATTGATAGTATAAATTGATGCATTTGGCGTGGTGAATTTTTTTTGCGTGTTCATCATATTACCTGGGTTCCTTTTATTAGTTTTCTCTCATTCTTGTCAGTTTTCTCTCCCATTGGTTTATGTAATTATGATATTGTTATCTACAACTAACAATTTTAACGGAAATCATAATTTTTATGGCTTCCTTCACCCTGTTGTTGTTGATGTTGTGATATTCAGAAGAAATGGGTGTGTACATTACAAGCTTCTACTTTGAAGGGAAGGAGCGTCAGCAAAGAACATTGTTTAAGAATGTCAACGCGGCACGTTCCCTGTCGACAAGCCAGAGGTTATCTTCATTTTCCCCAATTAGTTATATATTTTTTGGAACCATGGATTGATGTCTATAGTTTTACAATCAAATTTAGTGTTTTACTTATCCTTAACTATCCATAACATGGTTGACTGGATGTGATGGGAAAAAAGAATTTTTTGAGAATGGATAGAGTTACTGAAATGGGGCATATTACAAATTCTAGATTATTTGTGTTTCTTGTGGTAGTGGTCACGGAAAAAGAAGGTCGTCTTCAAGATATTGCAATTGAACTTGGCCAAGAACTGGTGATGTCTAAATCTTATGCCTTTCACTTTTTTTGTTATTTTTTAGTGCATATATTCCGAATTAAATACAACTTCATCTGGACGGGAGCCGCAGATTTTTTGATTAACTTCAAAAAACTTTTAAACTTTGGAAAATATGTCACTGAAAAACTTTTTGAGCTAAGATATTACTCCGTTATATATATATCGTTCTAAAATTGAATCTGTATTTTGTATGGGGTATAACATGTTCTGTTAAAACGTATGCACAGATTGTTTCTCGGATGGTGTATCTGCTCAATTTTAAGTGTGTTAGCTACTATTATAGCATATACCTTACATTCCATTTAGGTAACCTACTTTTAGATCCTGTTGTGGTTTCTTCCTGTACTGTGGCTTTAGTAAAGTTTGATGTTTGCTCTCAAACGCGGAGGAAGCTATATTACGTGTTGTTGTCGTCTAACCAAGGGTTCGTGGATAGATTTTTGTTTCTTAAACTCCACTAAAATCTCATTAATTGACATGCGGAAATTGACTATATCCTTTAATTGAACCGAAATTGCTTTCTCAGGCCTGATGCATACATCGGCCGAGTGGGAGGTACACTAACTTTTTCATACATATCCAGGTGTGTGTTTTTCTCTTAAAGGGTTCTGTTTTTCTCATATGTTGCAGTCATTGAATCAATTTTTGATACTTATGGCTACTAAATATACGGCTTATTACCTTTTACAGTCTAGAGCGATAATGTGGCACTATGTTAATGGCAAGCCTGTCGCTGATTACTGTATAAGGTCCAATCCCACTCAAATTTTGCTGAATGGTACGAAATCTTTCCTTAGTTATAAATTAGTCTTCCCATTCGTTTTGGACGGATGACAAAAAGGTCGTGGATGTAGGGGGTCATTATCGATTTAATTTTCCCTCTTTCATGCCAGTCACACTGAGCTATGACCACCGTGTGATTGAGGGTAGGTGGCTCAAAATAATAAAATAGATATCACGATTTTTTGTTTAGTCTTTTATAATGATCACAGAAATTAAATCAAACCCAACACGGAGGTGATAATTTAACTTTAATTGTTATTATTTTGATCGGTTACTGTGTTGCCTTGCAGGTCATTTTCTTAGATTCTTGCAGGTCATTTTATGGGATTAATCTTTGGCTGGAGACCATGAGATGAAACACATTTAAGAGTAACGTATATTTGTGATTGTGAAAGTTGAGGGGAGCTCGCACACTAAGGATGAGCATCACATGCCAAGGAAGCTCATCAACACGGAACTGTTCAGGTCGAGGATATTGAACTGGAACGTTGACTTCTTACTCGCATTCGGATTATTAGATTGAATAAAACATGCTCAATATTGAGTTAAAATTGTTTTATGTGTTTTGTGTTTGCTTTGTACAATTTACGAAACACAAACGTCCGATGGATGCTGGAATAACTACTATTCTTTTTATTCGTCAGTCAGTCACAACTATGTAAAGACCCAATTAGCCATTCTAATTGGAATGGCAAACCAAGATTAGGTGGTTGGGTCTAAAATGCAACGCCACCTATGGCCGAGTATGTAGCTACAAGTCAAAAAAGAATGAATCCTTCTTCGATAGTAATGTCCAATTTTTCATCTCATTTTGATGTATGAACGGACAATCGGAGGAAAAGAATCTCTGTGAAGTTGCTCCAGCCCTTTAGATAACTGGAGAATGAACTGATAAACAACCAGTCTATCATGAGAAAGGTAACCATGAGAAACCTCACCATAATGGCATATTTGAGAATTGTGAAATTTGAGAACACCTTAGGAATACACCAAAAATAAAATTAATTAAGGGCACGAAGTATGACTCTAAACATAAGGTAGATGTTGATCGTAAATTTTATCTGACGAATACAAACTTCATGTTTCAAGTTAAAAAAGAAATTATATATAAAAAAAAATAAAGTTGCAACCAAAGAACTACTATGGTACGGTGTCCTGTTTTTTCTTTTTAGCTATTACTATCGCTATATGGACTTTCCTAGTCACGCATAATAATTATTTCATAAATTATTAAATAAATTAATTAAATATCCTTAGATTTTGATATCTTCATAAATATTTTTATCACATTTTAAATATACCCTCATCTTCCAGAATTCTTATCTCTTAAAAATAGATTATCTTAATACCTTCTCTTGTATAACTTTTTTCTTAATATATCATATGTGACATTTTTTCATTTCCAAAAATTATAATTTTCTTTCTCCACCACCACCATTCCACTACCACCGGCATTACACCACCACTCCACAACCACCACCAACATTACACCACCACTACCACCACCTCCACCACCACCATATCACAACCACTACCAGTCCATCATGACCACCAATTCCACCGCCTCCAACTCTACCGCCATAGCCACCAGTCCACCATCGCCGCCACCACCACCGCCACCAGTCCACCATCGTCGCCGCTGCTGCCACCGCCACCACCACCACCCAAGTTGATATAAATTTGAAAATTCAGAAATAAGTTAGTTCTAGATTATGATGTCAACAACCGAAGTTGACACCAGATTTCAGTGTCAACAACCCAAGTTGATACCAAAATTATTCAGAAATAAGTTAGCTCCAGATTATGATGTCAACAACCGAAGTTGACACCAAAATCTGGTGTCAACAACCGAAGTTTTTGTTGACATCATTATCTGGTGTCAACAACTCAAATTAGTACCAAAATTCGGTGTCAACAACCAAAAGTTGACATCATAATCTGGTGTTAACAACCCAAGTTGATACCAAAATTGAAAATTCATAAATAAGTCAGGTTCAAATTCAGAAATAAATTAGGTTCAGATTATGATGTCAACAACCACATAGTTGTTACTGAAATCTGGTATCAACAACCAAAGTAGATAACTAAATCTGGTGTCAACAACCAAAGTTGATACCAAAAATTGAAAATTCAGAAATAAGATGTCCAGATTATTGTGTCAACAACCAAAGTTGATATTATAATCTGGTGTCAACAATCCAAGTTGACACCAAAAATTGACATACTCGAATGAATGAACTTGACGTGAATCGAACACGCATCTTCTGACCGGAGTCAGTTGTGATACCATTACACCACAAGTTCGTCTTAATATGCATTATAATGTATGTATCATTGTGCATTACATGGGTACTTGTTGCATGATAATAGCCAAAAGTTATATAGAAATGAAGGATACTCCTTCAGGTCTAATGCTAAATTTTTTGAGAAAAGCTCACTTAATATGGAACCAAAAAATGACAGACACATCTATGCAATGTCAGACAAATGATATAGAAACAGTGCTTACATAAATATGAAGATTATTGTTCAAACCAATACAAGTAAAGTATTATACTGTGTAGATATGCAACATAAAATAAATAAATAAAAATAACGCATATATCATGGTACAAACAGAAATTACAAAAGGAAAATACCTCCATTACAATATCCTGTTAAGTCCACAAAGTAACCAAAAGATACAAGGAAGTATACTTTATACTAGACAACAACAATAGGAATGTGGTACATATCATAACCATGGTATAGAGGCTAGTGAGAAATGAAAGAGAACGGAGAAGCAGTACAACCAATCCACCACCTTCTACTGTTTCTATTGTTCTTGCAACAAAATTCAGCGTCAGTGCCTCGAAATCCTAAGAAAATAATATGAAATGGTATTTAAAACACGAACGAGGTGGGACTATTAAAATGGACACAATGTATAGAATGGTATTACTCAAAACAAAAGATAAACTCGTGTAATATCTTCATACCCTAAAAAAATTCAAGCATCAACTTGTTTAGGAGCCAAGAAAACTTTATAGATCAGTAAAACATAACCAAAATCATCCAATTTGACATACCATCTTTAACATCTTTCTGTGGTATAATTTGCACTTATTTACAGATTATCTTCACTAAAGCACCACTAGATCAAAATGCACCACCACCCCACCCCCACTACTACAACAAAAACCATCATCACAATGCTCTAACCACTACTATCACCTCCACTATAGCATTATCCACCACCATTAAAACAACAGTAACCACCACCATAATAGCCACAAACACAAGTGCTGCAACATCCACCGCCACTGCAATAACTACCCCAACATCCACTACCACCACCAATGCTTAGAAAACAACAACCACCACCGCTGCAACAACAACACCTACCACGTACTGACCAAGTCACCACCATGAAATCTCCTTAATCCATAAATTTCTTCCACTACTGTAACCTTATTACCTAATCAGGCTAATTATCGTGTATAATACCACCAGTCCAAAACCAATACAACTATTAAATCAAATAGCTCCACCACCAATACTAAGAACAACCAGAAACTCCAACAATACCATCACTACCACCCACAAAACTACCCATTAATCAATAACAATTATTTAGTTCTTTACACATGATACCAATAACAATAACACTGTTATGGCTTTTATTCCATTACAATATCAATCTTAGTATAAAAACATAATAACCTTGTGTTACAAGAGTTCCCAACAATTTTGGAACTTACCTTGTAGCAACAACCTCAGCATCATCCAGATCTCCTTTTGCAACCTTCTTAAACCTAAAAAAAAAAATAACCAACTCGTCAGAAAGACAAGATGTTTGAACAACACATACCAGAAATCTTTTCAAAGTAATAAAAAACCCCAAATATGAAAACAAAAACAGGAAATAGATCGAAATACATAACTCCTCCTCCACCACCACCACCACCACCACATCATAATCATTACTCCTTGAGCTTCAAAAAATACCCGAGAAATTCAAGTTAGATTTGAGGAACCCTAAATTACTTTTTGTTTGATCTTACATTCAATATTTCCACATAGTTTCAAATAATACTTCTCCACCACTTCCACCACCTCCTTCGGTATCAGATAGTGATTTGTACCAATCACCAACTAGAATAAAGAGATTAAAACGAGATAGTTACAGATTTATGCTTTAATCATAAATCAAGTTAGAAAAATCGATATGAAATCAACGAAATTAGGTTTTCGAAACCTTACAAATATGTTATGAAATCGAAATAGTAATAATCATTATCTGATAGTAGTGGCGGAGGTGACAGAGGTGCTGGTGTTGGTTGGGGTGGATGCGATCGAGATTGTGATGGTGGTGGGAGTGATGCAAATGGTGGTGGTATGAGAGATGGTGTATTTTTCTGAGTTCTATAAGTTAAAAAGAAGAGACGATAATGAAAGGTTAAAAGAGGAATTATAGGATTTATGGTTTTATTAAAATTTTTAATTATGTCATCAGGGGTATTTGTAAAGTTTTATAAGGATATTTGTGAAGGTCCTTGGATAGTAAGGATATTTATTCAATTCCTACTAAATTATTTATAAGATGATAACCACCGGATCAAAATTTATAGGAGTAATAAAATGTGTGTAAACCTCATTGGTAGGTCCCTCTAGTTATATCTTACAATACATAATCGACTTTAGGCACACCCCAATCTATGAGAATAATGTTATTATGTCACCTGATAAAATAATAGTGTGTTTTAACATTCTAGCTATGACTTTTCATAGTATAGTGGTCAACTGGATCAATGGCATAGTGGTTAACCAAATCATTGGATATTGATATCTGCAACATAAAATTTACAAAACCTTTAGAACAAAGTGGTGGTCATCGTTTGGCTTTAGTGAGGGTGAGGAACTCTTGTCTCTGTCGGAGATAAGGGCATTTGGCTATTGTTACAACATTTCATATATCCGTTATCAACAATTTGGTGGTGGTTATACTTCCAATTTCCACATGGTCTGTTCGGATGGACATTCTACTGAAACAGGTCAATTCTACCGGAAACTTATCCTAAGGTCTCCTCACCAATAGAGTGAATCCGTCAGAAAGTACTCCACCACGAGATATCAAAGCACGCTCAGTCAATCGCCAATCTCCAGAAAAAAACTGACCAATACAACCATGTGTCTCCCCGTGGACTTCGTCGTATCTTGGCCCCTCAGTGCACCGGCATTTTCTTTTTTTTAAAAGATCTTCTACACTGGTGTGTAAACCTAGATAACTAGAAGGTCTCACATGAGTGGATGAGTTGAGTGACAACAATCAGTACTTTTCAGAAGTCAGCAACAACTTTTTTGCCAATAATATACAAGTATTTAAAAAGGTATTTGACTCTTATTCAGAAAAAAAACATGTCTTTCACTATTTTCGTAATTATTATTATATGTTCATATTATCAACTCAAACTAAATATAACCAAATAAGCTTTCAGATATACATTTCCATACAAAAAAAAACACCTATGCCGTTACGACACAGGTTAAGCCCTAATTTTTTTAATAAAAAAGGGTTAATTATACTGTATTATAAATAAAGATAATCACACATGTAGGAGGTCATTCTGGATACTTTCAGTTAACCATTGTCAAGTTGACAAGTTATGATTTTTTTAAACTCGTGGTTGGGTTTTATCAAAATGTCTTAAAATGTTTATCAAAATGTCTTAAAATGTTGCAGACAAGTATTTTCAATCCCGCCACAAGGCTGCATTAGAAGTCTCAATGCTCAACCTAGCAGGAAACGAGTTGGAAGAACAGGTATATTCTAATTCCTCCAACAATTAAGAAGCTTCTAAGGTAAAAGTCCGGTGGCAGTTTAAATGTTCTGCATCTTGTATCATGCTTTAAATTACACAGAGAAAATAAAAAGAGAATATAAGAGAACACTGTGCCAGTGTGCTAAAGAAAAACAAACACTCGAACATGATGTAAATTAAGATGGAACACAACAAAACCTACAGTCGAATGTTTCTAAACAAAAAAAAATGATTAAGATGACAAGCAGTCATAAATGCATTACATAAACCATTCATAGCCATATTAATTTCACATCAAAGAGTGTTGGATTGGACGGAGTTGGTAACGAACTGAGAGAATTTTAACAAACTTTATGAGGTTTGAAACACAATAATATTAAGGGAATGTTCATAACTCATGTACACCTTCTACCTAAACTGGAGAAGAATAAAAAAGAGCTAGTTTAGTCCATACAACTCCTGACATGCAATAATGTCTAAGTTGGTTGTTTGTAGTCTTCTTTCGTATGATTTAGTCTAGATCCTTTCCTCAAAAGGTAAAACAAAAGGTGTGGCAATAACCAAAATATACCTGAGTATTCTGAAAACCAAAAAACACCTAGTACTACATTAACCACAGGATACACCAAAGGATGGTATAGATCAAGATCCTCAAAAAAACATACCAAGAAGCCGAGTACCTCACTGATCTGAGTCTGAGTCTGATGACGAGACTGCAGCTTCATCATCGTCGCCATCATCTTTTGAATAGGCATCAAAATCATCACAAGGACCCCTAAACACCGCAAGACGTTCATACCTGTCTAAAAGATCACCATCAAGCCGTACACAAACAGACCCAAGAATTTCAAGATGGATGAGATTTTTGCACTTAGTGAGCAATGCATCAAGCCCTAAATTAACAAATCGACCATAACAAAGCTCAAGATGGGAAAGAGCTTCCACTGTATCAGCTATAACCATTGCTTCTCCATCGTTAACCTTTGCATGAAGTGTTTTTTCAGCCTCTTTCCAGTCCGGTGGTGGCATGTTCCTCCTCAAAGAAGTTAGAGACTTGCAATTATTTCCTAGAATTTCAAGTCCTCTGCAAGTAATCCACAAGCAGTTACTGATGTCTAAGAAGGTCAATTTTGCAAAGGATGTGACATGCTTCTCGACCATCTCATCAGTTACTCCACTCATTGGGATCTGTAGTACCTTGAGAAGTTTAGCACTACAAGAAAGTAACCAAAGAACAAGAATTAATTCAGAAAATTCAATATGATTCTTTCAAAATTTATCTATTTAGTTACTTGATCATTGACTAAATAGTTCAAGATAATACCATCTTGACAAGCATAATAGTAACTAAGAAATCAACATCAATTAGATGGAATAACTGACATGATCAACTCAAATTCTATGCATCTGCATTTTGAAAACAAACGACTTCTCTAGTAATCTTAATAGATATAAACATTTTGGAAATTCAATTAGTAAGACAGTAAAAGACAAATATGGCACTTCAGGAAAAACAAACAATGCGAAGTTTAAAAAAAGAGGCACTGTCGATGACCTGTACTGAGTGTATTTGATTCGCTCAAACCATCAACTCAATTCTAAGTTTCGCACACAAATAAAACAATAGAAAAGCTCTTATGTCCACAAAACAATAAACAACATTAAACGTTGGTGATAGTTCTAGATAAAGTAACAGATTTTAAATGTTGCCAAACAAACTAAAACAAAAATATTGGGTATCCAGATTACCCTTACTTCACAACACTTCTCCTTCTTCTCAGTAAACTAATGCTAACTACTGATTTCAATGACCATCTTTTTCTTCTCCTCTAGAAAACTAGATGTAAAGTTGAGGATTATATTTTCCAACAAGGGTTACACAGCTCAAAGTACTGAAATCTCAGAACATAGCTCACCAGATTGCCTTGCCTTGTCTAAAACTATAAAATTTGGCATAAATTTGTTTTTCTCAAGAATTCAGGTATCTCAATTATATAACGTGGCAGGAAATCTAGAAGTGTCAATAACAAAAATCTTTCTCAATGTATCAACTACAATATCAATCTGCAGTATTATGAATCTGAACCCTACAAAGGAAAATGTCTTGACAATATGTGAATATAAATGTCACTGGAAATGTCTTATGAATTTATTTAGCATGGCAACAAAAACTTAAATTTGCCATTGAAGGGAAAGGATAGAATCCTAACTTGGGCAATGCAGACATAATCAACAAGTAGTGAATCAACTCGATAAACTCTACTATGAATTCTGTTCGAAAAGATCTACAACCTAAGAACAGAACTCATACAAGGCGGTGAAAATGAAATTTTCAAACCAAGACTAGAGACTTTTAGAAACATTGATCACAATATAACTCAATAACTAAGCAAACAATCTTTTATACCTCTTTTCTCCACTAAAATATGATAGTTTTAGGACTCAAATTTTCAGCTGAAAACAAACCCATAATGTTATTTAGACTGCTAAAAAATAACTAGTTAGAGTAACCATAAACTCAACACCCATGCTTCAACAAGCACCGGGTCAGCTCAGTTGACTTTGCCCCACCAACAGTCAATACCGGAACACATGTTATTTTATTATATAATACAAAACAAAAAAACAAAAAAAATATTATTTTATTATATAATACAAATAGTTTTTTTTAATGCCGTTTTATTTTTAAATGTGAAAATTAAGAAATTCGTAAAGCTAATTTTTAAATATGAAAATTTGAAATCCAAATACAATTTTTTTTTTGTTTTTTTAAAGTGTATAAGTATTTATTTTTATTTATTTTTTTAAAGCATAAAAATTATTAAATTAGAAAGCAGTTACACGATGGTTTGTGATACCAATTTAGTCATATATTACAATTTTACAATTTGATTTACGAATGAGGGGATTATAAGGTCTAATATTGTGGTTGAAAAGATTCCCAATTGACTTCCATCAGCCGCATGATTTGCTAGTCCGTCCGCCGCTTGGTTTCCTTCTATGTAGATGTGTTGGATATTTCTTTGTGTGATTTGAAGCATATTCTTCTTGATTTTTATAATCATTCAAGTTATTTACCATGGAGGTTTAGCGTCGGAGCTTATGAATTGAAGCAGGTTTTCAGAATCTGTTTCAAATAGCACTTTTTCTCATGCCTATCAGTCGCTCTTCAAGAAGTCATTAGCATGGCCCATCTTTCTGCTATCAATACGGTGGTGATGCTTAGAGGTAGTGTTGCTGCCACCAAAATTGTTGTCATTGAATCCCTACATATAAAGCATGCACCCGCAGGTCCATGATGCCCTTTTGTCGCCCCACCTGAATTAATCTTAATCCATCCTAAATTAGGGGGAACCTGATACGTGTCGTAAGTGCAACAAATTACTTAAAATATTTTCACTAATTAACAGGTAATATTGGTAGTAAGGATCGTTTCCAGAGAGATGTGTTATTTAGATTAGAAAAACTATAATAAAAAGATATATTAAGGGGATTGGTTGTTTTAAAGCAATGAAAAAGAATAATACTACCTCCGTTTCAGCAAAAGTGACATTAACTCTTTTCCAGAAACGGAGGGAGTAATAAGATAATAGATAGAGATGATTAGGGAGTCCTTCGTTGTTACCAAACATCGACTAAATCAGTATACTCATCTATCTTTCGTTAGAATCATTCAACACCAACAGTAGAATAGTAATAAACTCTGGTATCCCCAAAACTCTTTGTGTCACTAGATACGAAAGCGCTCGAATACCAGATTCTATTCATCTGAGCCACCACGAATAAGCTCTCAAGGTGTAACCTATTCGATCGCATTAGGGTTTGTGAATTTAGGTTGATCCTAGCATCAAAAGCATAAGCTCAGTCTGCTTACTAGTGTTGTCTTCACACATGATTGCTCCATATAATCCCTTTGCAAGGTCTCAAGTTTTCTACTTGTGTAGGAGATGCTCAAAAATTATGGATAGCTCAACTCTCTATTAGCATTAGAATGATCAATAAAATAATATAATTGTACACTTGAACAATCTAGAAATCAATCATAAACCCTAGATATAGTGAAAACAAACGATAATGATTAAAACTCCAAATAAACTTGTATTACTAATAAAGCTTCAAGCTTAGAACATTGAATTCATCCTTAATCAACAAAAGAATTAGCTACTCATAATATAAACAAGAATGGTTTCCCCCTAAAGGGGTAAACCCTAAGTTTAGATGTAGAAGTTGTGATATGAGAGGTAGGAGATAGTAGATATCTCCTCCCAAGGTGTAGAATATATCTTATTTGAGCAGTAGATGTCTTCTTTTATATTCATGAATGTTTGGCCCTCAAGTATCCTCTCCTTATAGGGTTTGGAATCCTTCTGGGACCATGTTTCCTTGATTTAGAAGTCCAAAACGTGTCTTAAAAGTGACATACGTCGAGTCATAATCGGTAATCTCGGGTCCTCATTATTTACCGATTATGTTTTGTGCGTTTACTTACTTTCGGTTGTTTTGCTCATAACTTCTTCATACAAACTCGGAATGACCTCATTCTATCTGCGTTGTCTTTGTATTCAAGATAATAATAAGAAATTATGGATTTCAACGATTTGAACTTGGTATTTGGTCCTACTTCACTTGCAGACTTCAACTTCCTTGCTCATTTAAGCATTTTGTAACTCATTTTTTGATGATTCACCTAATATGAAACATAAGATAGGAAACAAAAGTAATAACAAGTAATATGCAAGAATTATAGGTAAAACAAGTGTGGATTTGACACTAGAAACATGTGAATTATGCACTTATCAAAACCCAACCTACTAAAATAGTCGTAGTGGACCTTCTGGTGGTGACTAGGTTTACAGGAGGTGCCATACATTGTAGCAAAGGGAGTAGAGAGTCTAAGTTGTCAATTCAAATTTCTAAAAATAAAAATAAGAATAATATAAGATATGAAACTAAATATTATTAATGCAAAAATATGGGGATAAGAATGATCAAGGACTCTTCTTCGGCCATGGAACGTGAGTCAAATCGACATAGCTATGTTTCCACAAAATACCCATTACTAATAACCCCAGAAAATTTAGTGCGCCCAAATATTCTGCAATCTCCTCAAATCACAAGACATGGGAGTGCTCGACTACCGGATTCTACTCATTCGAGTTATCTAGAAGTACGCTGTCGAGATATAACTCAATCGAATGCTTTAAGAACCGTGAGATAGGTTACTCCTAGCGACAAGTTCATAAACTCGACCCATCTACTGGTGTCAATCTCTATATATAAATATTTAAAAAAATCCCATCGTCAATACCCACAAATTGTTACTTGTACTCAAAATTTCTAGACAATTACGGGTCAAAGAGTTCTCGAGTTAGCATTAGAATTATGAATTAATTGTTCAATTTGAAACTTAAACGATTAAGAAAGAATTCATAAACAATATTGGCACGGTAGAGAATGAACAATAATAAGATAAATTTTGAGAAAAATCAAACTATTAACTATCAATTCGAAATCATGTTCCGGACGTTGAAATCGTCCCAATGAAGATGCTTAGCTACTGGAGTTCATGTAGAAAAAAAATAATATAAAACAAGATTGAAATCAACTAAACCCAAAGCAAGTGGAATGGAGATACGAACTGTGGCCTGGTGGTAGTGTGTTGTAGCTTCCTTGGTATGCAGCAGGTGATGATGCTATGCAAGGGATATATGAGATGGTGATGGATGTATGCAGCTAGGTACGAGAAGTATGCAGATGATGAGGGAAGGGGTTTGGAAAGGAGCGGAGCTCCTGTTTGTTGGTGTTGTAAAACTGGCGTGAGAGAATATGTGGGATATATTATCTTGAGAGGCATGATGCGACTTCTCTTTTATAGCTAAATCTTTTCCCTGCAAAATCGAATAATATAACAACCATGTTTCCTAATCCCATACGACTTCTAAAAATACTTCTTAATCTCCTCCATCCATCGTCAATTTGAATGACAGATACATCACATCCCTGGCTGTTTTCTGGGCCTCACAAACAAAACAAAACCTTCTCAAACTCCATAAATTTTGAATCTTCCTCAACCCATGCTAGGCAGTTCATTAAAATAATTTATCGACCACCTTCTGAGAACTAGGTTAGCGGCGTTAAGCTTACGCAGTGAAGAGGGACTCTAGCAACAGAAAGAGAAAGAGCTAGTCTTGTTGTAAACCTAACTTTTAGGTGTCATAAGAAGAGGATTTAGGCGACATCCATTGGTTGGATAAGGGGGATCTCTGAATAAGACTCTCTATAGCACATCTTGATAGAACAAATGGTTTCCCCCTAATAATTTCTAATTTACACGCAATTGAGACCCTTGTGCTTCTATTCTTCGAGCTTGCCAACACCAAATGCCTCCAAGCTATGCTTTGAGCTCTTATTTCTCTTCTTTTGCTTCACATGACTCCGAAGTACCTATAAAACTCAAAACAAAAATAAAATATAAAATTTACGAGAAAAATAACACATAAAGAATAATCAATAGATTATAAATAATGTGTTTTAGACACCTATCAAATTCTCCCAAACTTAGACTTTGCTAGTCCTCGAGCAAACTAAACTAAACTAAGATACAACAACTCCCTTTCGTTGAGGATACGATTACTCTTAACATCTGTAATAAGCATTTAAACCCCTAGGTGTCCTTAGTGGATGAGTTATAGTCTCATGAGGGTTTACAAGAGGTATACCCACAAAACCTAATCCAACTTTTAAAAATTCCAAAGCAAATGCATCCAAAGAGCTAAGAGGACATTAAGTTTCTACACACTTATAATAAGAAGTTAGATGTATCAAAGAACATTATTCTCATGCTTAACTCTTGAGTTAGGAGAAAACCACCATATGAAAGAATTCAGATTCGAGAGTGATCGAATATTCAACTTTTGCCTTACCAATAGGGTTTTATGAATTTGCGCTCAAAAGAAGCATTTTATGGTTCTCATGCGTGCAGGAAGGAATGAAGATAGAAACCATGTACACGTTGAATGGTGTGATATTCATATTTCTGTGTCCAATTTATCTCAATCCTATATATTATTAGTGCTCGATTTTTTACTTATTATGGTGTTTTATGTGTGTGTAGGTATTTTTATGAAAGTTTTTCTTTTTGGAAAAATTGGTTCTAAAAAAGTGTTAAAGGCACCCTAAGTGTTAAAGGCACCCTAGATATTAAAGGCACCCATGTTTTGGATCAGGGCACTTCATCTTCATCATTTCAAACAAAAAATTTTAGCGAGAAACATGTTGCAGAATTAGGGTTCGATTTTTGAACTTGTTTGAGAGAGATTTAATCGCTGGAATTTATTGGGAATATACTGTTTTGACTTAACAAGATTGGTAATTGTGTTGGAATTGAAAAACTTGGGTTGTTCACGTGGTTTTGAAGAAATATATTCCTGTGAGATATTCTCGGGATTTTCTCTATCTTTGGAAGGTTTGCACGAATATAGAGCGTGTCTAACAGCTTCTGAACATGAACTCAATGAGGTTGGAGTGTGCTAGCTTGGAGAAAACAACATACAGAGAAATAAAAGGAAATTATTCTCCGTTAATGGCAAAAAAGTTAAAGAGAATTATTCTCGATTAATTGAGGAGATTATTGGGGTCTGTGGGTATATAAAGAGTTTACGGATGTCATCGAGGAGGGGGGTCGAGCTCAGGAGACTAAGAGAAGGAAGAAAAGTCACTCCAGGGAATTCTTTTTTGTTGCTGCTGAAGAACACGAAGAAAAGAGGCTACGATAACGATTTCTTCAACCTCTCTGCCACGGTTTCTTCAACTGTTTTGCAACGTTTATCTTCTGTTTGTAACATTTATCTTGGGCTTCTATTGTAACAGTTAATTTGTAATGCATGTACAGCGTGGAAGATTCACTGTTTTATTCTTTGTAGTATATTTTCATCATTTAAATCACTTTTTGAGTCATGTATCAAACTTCTTAAACTGTTTTGAGCATGAAGGGCTAAATCCCTTTGTTGAGACGACGGAGTAAGCCACTGTTCCAAGAAAGTGGTATATTTCTATTTTAATTAATTTTTGCAATTTCTTTTTTGATTATTTGCTTTGATTAAAAATTGATTTACAGATTTTTACTAAGAAATTGTGATTTCTTTTGATAGAGCATGCTTAGACTAGGGTTATTGATGTTCTATACTTTCGATTTACAACTGTTACTTTGAAAATCCACTTTTATAACATATTAGAATCACTTTAAACGTAAAGAATTGCATGAATATTGATTAGATTGAATCACTTTAATTGGTTAATGGTGGAATCCTGAGTCTCAGTGCCTTTTTTTATAATCTTGATACCAACTTTATTTTGAGTTTTCTAGTTTAATTATTAGAATTTGAGTCTAAAAATCAAATCTTCACAAGTTCTGAAACAACCCCATTCTTACCACCATCTACATAATCACATAATTTTTGGCACCGCCGACACAGATTTTTCTTTAGGTTTAAAGTTTTAGATTTATTTTTAGGTTTTTATTTTTGTTTTTAGTATTATTTTTACTTTGTTCAATTTTACGTTTCTTTGGGTATTTATCTTTATGCTACAGGTTTTGAATTTTGGATTGAAAGGAAATTGAGCCAAAAAATTTGGTGATTAAAGACTTGGAGTTAAAAGTTAAAGCTAAAAGAACGGAAAAGAAGACAAAGAATTTTATTTTTAATTAGATTTTTTTTTAGATTTTTTTTGTTTCTCTTTTTAGAAAATGTATTAAGAAATCTTTTATTATTTATGTAAATTTTTTTTATTTTTGGACATTTTTGGACTTTATTTTTTTGGGACTTTAGACATATTATTATTTTTAACCCTAGGGAAGGGTAATTTAAATATAAACTGCAACAGGGAAGGACGACAATTACGATATTGACTCGCCCCCTCGGGTTCGTACAATGACACATGAGTCGGTGGCCCGAGTCGACTACAACCGATTCATCCCCAGTATGGTACGGGAGGTAAGACTCAATCAACCAACGAATCCCCTGCAAGTGGGTTTATTGTATTCTTTCGTATGCATATATGTCGAGGAACTGAATACAAATTTATTTTCTAGTAAAAGGCAAGGACTGGCCATATAAGATAAGGACTCAGATTTCATCACCGTTTCCTTCTTGCCCGCCTTAGGAACACGTTACCTAATACGAACCTAATCCTTAAAATTTGACTAGAAAGAAGACCGATAGGGTATCAAGCTTATTGGAAAATATTTTGGAAGGTCTGTATTGGTTACTTTGTTAGCTCAACTCAAGGATCGAGATGATTATTTTAAGTTGATTTGTGTTGCCTTGTAACCCAAGGAAACGTTTGCCAAAGAGGTTGGATTATCCAAGCTCCATAGAGCTTATCTTGCTTCTCTTCGATCAACTTAATCTAATTCAGACCGGTTCAAGAGGTTTGCTAAAACTGTAACTAATTGCCTTTTTGAAGAATAGAAGCTGGTCTATAAACAATTTAAGTGGAGTCATCATGCTTTTTGTTTGCTAGATTAAATAAGTTTGCTTGGTCGAGTCAGCCTTGCTTGTATTTGTTTAGAATTTCCTTCCAATTATGATTTATTACATGCCCAGGCCACCTAAAGCTTTGAGTGAGTGTGCCTAGAGAAGAGATTCTATTGGTCGTTTGATCCGTGACGAGAATAAAAACTATGTCTCTGAAATTGAGAATTTAGGAAACCCTTCTTTTGAGAGCCCGATTTTCGGAAACTTTAGTTTTGAGAATTTGTCTCTTAGTGAGGAAGTTATTCCTAGTTTTCCAGTTGTGCCAGAAATGACAACTTTAAAATATTTGTTAAATCCCACTAGGACTTCTCGTTTATCTTGTATCAAGTTAGCTGTAACTCAAGCAAACTATGATTTAAAACCTGGGACCATACAGATGCTCCCAATATTCTTAGGAAAAGAAAATGAAAACCACTACTTTCACATTAGGGAATTTGAAGAAATATGTAGTACCTAAGAATTCACAACCTGACTGATGAAGATTTGAAACTTAGGTTGTTTCCTTTTCCATGAGAGACAAGGTCAAATATTAGTTATATAGTTTTCCATCTGAATCCATCGAAACATATGAACATCTTACCGTTGTCTTTTTATCCAAATTTTTCCCTAGGCACAAAACATCATCTATTAGGCACGAGATTTCCGCATTTGTTCAGCAAGAGGGAAATCTTTGTATATATATTTGGAAAGGTTCAATGGTTTATTGATATAATGTCCCCATCACGGTTTAGAAAAGGTTAGACTAGTCCAGATCCTTTATGAAGGGCTAGATTATCTAACGACGACCATGGTCGACTCATTGTGTATAGGGAGTTTTGATAGTAAAACTGTTGATGAGGAAATTACCTTTTTGAATGAAATTGCCGAAAAAATCCAGCAACGGGAATGTAGTAAGGAACCCCAGAGAAAACTTTTACTGAGCAGAGGTAATGTCAATATGGTAGATGGAATTCTGGAATCATATGCCAAAAATGCAGCTATGGCAAAAAGGTTAGAAGCCTTAGAATTGAGTCAATCTAGTTGCATAATAGAGCCCAAGTCATTTTGGGAAGCACAGACTGTTGAAGAGCAATCCCATGCTCTTTACAATAACACTACATATGATAACCGTCAGAAGTTTGACCCATATTCATAAACCTATAACCCTGGTTGGAGAAACCATCCAAACCTTTCTTGGTCTAAGGGCCAAAATCAAGGTCAGTCTAGTAACCCTCAGGTTCCCCCAGGTTTTGGTTATACTAATAATCCTTCTGGACCAGCACAATTTCATAGCCCTTCAGATAAGAAGATCGTGAGTTTAGAAGAGTCTCTCACCATGTATCTCAGAAAACTATAAAGTTTCAACAATCGGTTAAACAAAGTTTACAGGCCAATAATAAGATTGTATAGGATAACTCTCAGGTTATTTCGGATCTTCGAATCCAGGTTAGTCAGATAAATGAGTCTTTAAGAGAAAAATGTAAGTTTCTTAGTCAAACACAACACAACCCTAGAGGAGTTCATGAGTTCTCTTCTGGTGAGAAATTATCAAATCATGTGAATTCAATTAAAACCCTTAGGAGTGGTAAAGTGGTAGACAATAAGGTAACCTTGCCCGATAATGAACATGATGTAGTTCACCCTTCTGAGCCTATAGCTGAAGAGACTGATAAAGTCTCTAAAGAGTCCAATACGGTTCCCGCTGAGCCCGATTTTGTTCCCAGATCCCTATCCCCACAACTTCTAGTACCAACTAGGAAGGAATCCAAATTTAATGATATATTGGAGATTTCTAAGCAAGTCAACATCAATCTTCCTTTATTAGATGCAATTAGGCAGATTCCTACCTATGCCAAGTTCCTTAAGGATCTTTGTACGCGAAAGCGAAAGCTTAGTGTACAGAAAAAAACCTTTATATCTATTCATGTGAGTTCAATTATCTAGAACAACACAACTCCTAAGTACAAAGACCCAGGTTTCCCTACCATTTCTTGCACAATAGGTAACTACCGTGTAGACAAAGCGAACTTTACTTAGGAGTCAGTCTGAACTTACTTCTGTACCATGTGTACCTCCAGTTAGGACTTGGTGACTTAAAACCTACCCAGATAACACTTCAGTTAGCTGATAGGTATGTGAAGATTCCTCGTGGTATTGTCGAGGATGTTCTTATTGAGTTCGATATGTTTATTTATCCTGTCGATTTTGTTATCCTATATACCCAACATATTCCTGACCCAGAAAACCAGATACCTGTGATATTAGGTCGCCCGTTTTTAGCTACATCTAATGCGATCATTAACTGTCGAAATGGTATTATGAATTTATCTTTTGGTAATATGACTATTGAGATGAATGTTTTAATTATTAGTAAGCAACCCCCTGAGCTAGATGACACGTGCATTGAAGAGGTGAACATGATACGAACATTAGTTCAAGAGTCATTACCAAACATCTTATCTGAAGATACATTAGAGAGTTGTCTATCCCATTTTGGCTTAGATTTTGAGGATGATAGCACCATTGATCAAGTGAATGCTCTGTTAGACTCTACCCCTGTGTTCGATAGTAATAGATGGAAAGTTAAGTTCGAACTACTACCATTTTCTAATTCTACCTTAATTCGTAAGAGCCTCCTAAGTTGGACCCTAAACCATTGCTAGATACTCCGAAATATGTGTTTTTAGGCCCATCTGATACTTTACATGTAATTGTAGCATCCGACTTGGATAGTGATCAGGAAAGTAGGCTAGTGACCGTACTTCAAGACAACAAGGAAGCTTTATGGTGAACCTTAGCAGACATTAAGGGTGTAAGTCCTACTGTTTGTATGTATCAGATTCATTTAGAGGACGACACCAAAACTTCTAGGGAGATGCAACGTCGACTGAACCCTAATATGAAAGAAGTAGTTCGAACTGAGGCGGGTATTATCTACCTCATTTCAGACAGTAAGTGGGTCAGCCCCGTTCAGGTTGTTCCCAAGAAATCAGGTATCACTGTAGTCCAGAATGAAAACAATGAGTTAATCCCAACCCGAGTGACCACGGGGTGGCGTGTTTGTATTGGCTATATAAAATTGAACAAGGTCACAAGGAAGGACCACTTTCCCCTTCCTTTCATCGACCAAATGCTAGAGCGATTATCTGGACATAGTCATTATTGCTTGTTAGATGGCTACTCTGGCTATAATCAGATTGTTATTGCCTCATAAGACCAAGATAAAACTACTTTTACCTGTGCCTTTGGTACCTTTGTGTATAAACGCATCCTTTCGGGTTCTGTAATGCACCCGCTACTTTTCAGTGTTGCATGATGAGTATATTTTCTGACATAGTAGAACGGTTTTTAGAGGTCTTTATGGATGTTTTTTCAGTGTTTCGTTCATCTTTTGATAAGTGCTTGCATCATTTGACAGTAGTGTGGACTAGATGTAAAGAAAATAATTTAGTGCTTAATTGGGAGAAATGTCATTTCATGGTTCTATCAGGAATTGTTTTAGGGAATATCGTATCTTCTAAGGGTATAGAGGTAGACAAAGCCAAAGTTGACCTTATTAAGAATTTACAGGTTCCCAAAACCGTAAGAGATATTAGTTCATTCTTAGGGCATGTAGGTTTTTATCGTCGATTCATTAAGGATTTTAGATTGATTCTAGACCTCTTTGAATTTGCTTGCAAAAGATGTTAAGTTTGTCGTTGATGATGCTTGTTTAGAGGCTTTTGAGGAGCTTAATACTTTACTTACTACCACCCCCATAGTCCAGGAACCTAACTGGAACCTACCCTTTTAAATCATGTGTGATGCTTCAGATTATGCTATTGGTGTTGTGCTAGGTCAACGAGAAAACAAATTATTTCATGTGATTTAATATGCTAGAAAAACTCTGAATGATTTCCAACTGAACTACACCACCACAAAAAAAGGAATTTTTAGCCACTGTTTTTTCCTTAGACAAGTTTAAATCATATCTCTTAGGTTCTAAGGTCATAGTCTTTACTGATCATGCTGTTTTGAAGTATCTTTTGTCCTAGAAGGATACTAAACCTAGATTGATTAGATGGGTCCTTTTGTTACAAGAATTTTCTTTAGAAATTAGAGACAAAGAGGGTGCAGAAAATGTAGTAGCAGACCACTTGTCTAGGCTTGTTTCTGATTCCCCTGATGATTTCCCTCATGTGAGGGATAGTTTTCCTGATGAACAACTTTTCCTTGTTTCCCGATTACCTTGGTATGCGAATATAGTGAACTATCTTGTTACTGGTCGAATTCCCAACATTGGGGTAAACAATATCGTTCTAGGTTTTTAGCCGAGGTTAAGCATTTCTTTTAGGATGATCCTTATCTTTTTAAGTATTGTCCAGACCAGATTATTAGGAGATGTATACCTGAGAGTGACCAATCAAGTATCATTTCCTTTTGCCATGATCATGCTTGTGGAGGTCATTTTAGTACTAAGAAAACCGCTGCTAAGATATTGCAGTATGGATTCTACTGGCCTTCATTGTTTAAAGACACCCACCGTAACCGTGTTACTTTGTGAGCGTTGCCAGAAGTTAGGAACCATTTCCCGTAGAAATATGATGAATATGATTCCTTTGAACCCCTAGGTGACCCTAGTGGACGAGTGTTGGCTCATGAGGGCTTACAAATAGGTATACCCACAAAAACTTTACTCCAAACTCTAGATACTTGTGAACGATTGAGGGTAGACACTAACTTCTTTGGATATGAAAGGAATTACCCTGTTTTTGAATCCAATGGTTGTACAGGAGTTTTCACTCAAGCATACTAAAATTCATATATAAGAAAACAAATCTCTACTTATATGGCCGTACAATGGACCACGATACTCGGATCTAACAACCACAATCACATGAATAAATTAAGAAGATGGATATGGAGATGATGGAGTTTTCACATGTTGACTAAGGTGAATGGTGTTTCCCATATCTGTCTGAAGGTCAGTTCCAGGATGAATTCTAATGGATTAAGATACACTCCCGCTGGTCTTAATCCTTATATTAATATCGACTCAGCTGGTATACACAAGAGCCCCAGCGGTCGATTTATTAAAAATATAACCTTTTTTTGTCTAAATAATATACAATAATGGGGCTTGTTCTGAATCACTCTACCTCATCCTGGCAGTGATAACAATTCAATATTGGTACCCCATCTAATCACTTAGAAAAACATATAAAATTATAAAATGAAAAACAGAACGTGACATGGTGACGACTCCGAGATATGGTGACGACTATCATGTTATTCCTAACACCTGAGCTATGTCTTTTTATGAATAGACCCTTTAGTTGGGTCCTTCAGCTTCTACAACCAAGAAGTTTGTTTCCATCTACTTAGAATGGTTAGTGTCATCCTGAAGTGTTCATAAGTTTCTAAAGTTTGGATTTTTATTATTTCAACTAAAAGTTTCTCCCTTACCCTCAAACTTAAACATAACATTGTCTTCAATGTTTCAAATTAAAGTGCAATACCAAAAATATAGGTAACTAGAGGAAATAGGTAAGTCAGAAAGATAGTACCTGGGTGAAGCGTAACAATCCTTCTTTGGAGAATAAGACAGAAAATAAAAACAAAAACCTACAAAAACTTACTAATGTACAACAATATCCTTGATGGTCAATCAAGGTAAGAAGGTTCCTCCATAGGGACCTCCTCAACATCATCTGCAGGAAAAGGCTCTAAAAAGGGTTTCAATCTCTGACCATTAACCTTTGAAGAACTACTATCATCCAGTGTATCAATCTTAATAGCACCACGAGGAAAAAAAGTGCAAACTTGTGTACAACCATTGGATTCAGAAAAGGATAATTCCTCTTATAGCCAAAGAAGTTAGTAGCCAACTAAATAGCATGTTTAGTGTCTACCCTCAATCATTCAGAAGTATCTAGAGTTTGGAGTAAATGTTTTATGGGTATATCTCTTTGTAAACCCTCGCGAGACAACACTCATCCACTAGGGTCACATAGGGGTTCAAAGGCTTGTTGCACACGCTAAGTGCAATCGCGATGCCTGCGACAGTGAGTTAGGATTTTTCTAGATTAGGTTTGCTCGAGGACTATCAAATACTAAGTTTGGGGTATTTGATAGACACATTTCTATGTCTAATTTATCTCAATTCTATATATTATTAGTGCTCAATTTTGTACTTATTATGGTGTTTTATGCGTGTGTAGGTATTTTTGGGAAAGATTTTTTTTTTTGGAAAAATTGGCTCTAAAAACTGTTTAAGGCACCCCAGATATGAAAGGCACCCATGTTTTGGATCAGGCCACTTCATCTTCATCATTTCAAACACAAAATTTTAGCGAGAAAAATATTGCAGAATTAGGGTTCGATTTTAGAACCTATTTGAGAGAGATTTAATCGCTGGAATTGATTGGGAACATCCTGTTTTGACTAAACAGGATTGGTAATTGTGTTGGAATTGAAAAACTTGGGTTGTTCACGTGGTTTTAAAGAAATATATTCCGTGAGATATTCTCGAGATTTTCTCTATCTTTGGAAGGTTTGCACGAGTATAGAGCGTGTCTAACAGCTTCTGAACTTGAACTCAATGAGGTTGGAGTGTGCTAGCTTGGAGAAAACAACGTACAGAGAAATAAAAGGAAATTATTCTCCGCTAATGGCAAAAAATTTAAAGAGAATTATTCTCGATTATTTAGGAGATTATTGGGGTCTGTGGGTAAATAAAGAGTTTACGGATGTTGATAGACACATTTTAGTGTCTAGATTGCACCTTAGTTTCTATTAA
>JAJJMC010017880.1:660660-760673 GCA_023531435.1 Papaver californicum | reverse complement strand
CTTGAATTAAATTGTTAAAAAGAATTACATGATTAATCACATGAATTGTTAGAAATAACTGAATCTTGATTCCTAGTTTTCTCCATATTTTCTAAAAATATTCTCTAGTTTAATTTCCTGATTTTTATTAGTTTAGATTTAGTATAATATTTTCTAAAATCGTTAGCTTCACAAGTTCGAGAATCGAACCTCTTTTTACCACTATATAAAATCACATCAGATGTCATCGAGGAGGGGGGTCGAGCTCAGGAGACTAAGAAAAGGAAGAAAAATCACTCCAGGGAATTTTTTTCTACTGCTGCTGAAGAACACGAAGAACAGAGGCTACGACAACTGTTTCTTCAACCTCTCTGCCACGGTTTCTTCAACTGTTTTGTAACGTTTATCTTTAGTTTGTAACATTTATCTTGAGATTCTACTATAATAGTTAATCGTAACGCCAGTACAACGTGGAAGATTCACTGTTTTATTCTTTTTAGTATATTTTCATCTTCTAAACACTTTTTGAGTCACGTATCAAACTTCTTAAAGTGTTTTGAGCATGAAGGGCTAAAACCCTTTGCTGAGGCGATGGAGGAAGCCATTGTTCCAAGAAAAGTGGTATATTTCTATTTTAATTGATTTTTGCAATTTCTTTTATGATTATTTGCTTTGATTTAAAATTGATTTAAGGATTTTTATTAAGCAGTTTTGATTTCTTTTAATAGAGCATGCTTAACCTAGGTTTGTTGATGTTCTATACTTTCGATTTACAATTGCTACTTTGAAAATCTACTTTTGGAACATATTAGAATCACTTTAAACGTAAATAATTGCATGAATATTGATTAGATTGAATCACTTTAATTGGTTAATGGTGGAATCCTGAGTCTTAGTGCTTTTTTTATAATCTTGATACCAACTTTGTTTTGAGCTTTCTAGTTTATTTATTGGAATTTGAGTATAAAAATAAAATCTTCACAAGTTCTGAAACAAACCCATTCTTACCACCATCTACACAATCACATCATGGTGGGAAGCGAAACCTTGCGAATTATATTTGAATATCCCATAGAAACCTGGGAAAAAAAACGAACATTTTTATGATGATCCCTACGAAAGTAAATCAACCATTATGCGAGGATGGGAATGCTCACTCACCTTCTCATCTAATCTACAATCAGCACCACTCTCACTGCGTCCCATAGAAACGTCTTCTTCTTCGGCTTCAATTGTAGATGATGAACTCTTGAACTTTGTAAGACTTCGACAATTTGTAATTCTTTTCTTCTAATTCTTGTTGCTTGAAACTTCTTTATAGATTTCTTCTTTCCCACTGCCTTAACGAATAAATACAAAAAGAAATATATACTAAAACAATATAAAATATCTTTTTTTTTTCTGTTCTTTTTTATCAAAAGATTTATGATATACAAACTAAAAAAATAACAACGAAACTAATATGGCCGTGACGAAAGGACTTTACCACTTGATTCTTCACAACTTGTATTATCTCGGTATCATAAATTTTACAAAAAAAATTCACTTCTTTTGATATTTTCTCTCTTATACTTAGTCTTCAACTAGCATATAGAATTCTGCTCATTGTCACTTTACTTGAATATGAAATTTGTTTTTTCTTGTATTGTTGCTTGTAAACCTTGAACGTCTTCAACTTTCCTCAAATTTGTAATGTTCCGCATGTTGATGATAATGGTGTTTCTATGGTCCTGTTGTTGTCGAGAGAGAGAGATTGGTGCCAACTTCAAATTAAACTATAAGGTAAGGTTTTTTCGCAATTCTGATGTCACCCTCATGATTGATAGAATTAGCACTCAAGATATCAAAAAGTAGTGCTAAATTGGTGCGAGGTTGGGTAGTTCATCATTCTACCCAGAATTTGTACAGATGAAATACTCTAAATGGACAATTTAGGCAGGTACAAAGAATTGAAGGTTTGGTGCCTCACTCATGGGTATTGAATGATCAGCTTCTCAAATAATGTATTCTTTCTGCACCTAGTTTGCTACCGGCGGTTTAAGTCCCTTTTTGTCATCTCTAGCCTCTCAACAACTAAGAAACCCGAATATAGTTCTCTAATACTTCTAAGTTCAGTTATTTCAGTAAGAATTCCGTATGTAAAGTTAGTTAGAAGTATACTAAGTGACTCTAAAATATCTAAAAGTTGGAGGGTTCATGTAAATATTTAAAAAATGTTGAAAATTTTCTACCTAAAAGTGAATACTTAAGAATTCTATATGCTTAATCACTCGCCCCACACTTAAACTTTACATTGTCCTCAATGTAACTTGACTCATTCAATGTAAAACAAAGTGGGAAATCCTATAATGATATGAAAATTCAAAAATAATAAAGTAACAAAAAAAAGTAAAAGAAATACTAAACTAATGGGTTGCCTCCCATAGAGCATTTGGTTTAACGTCGTCAGCCTGACTCTCTGATCGCCCGTACACCAATAATCTGAAAATTTACAGATCCGTCCAGAAAACGATCTGCATTGCTAATAATAGCTTCACAAGAATATTAGTATAAGATGGTAAAAGTGAAACTATCGTCTCATAAGAGTTACCCCCGCACTTAGTCCATTCTACACCCGGAAATGTATACAAAACATAAGTGGAAGGAACTTCTATGTGTTCCTCTTGGCAAACCTGTATGGTGTTAGACTTAAATACATATGGCAAATACTTCGATGCAAGGAATTCAGATAAAACTTTAGAAACACACAATTCCAGCCCCAAATTAGGTATCTTTCTAACAGATGGATTAACAACTCTATGGGAAACTACTTCTAATATGGGAGGATCATCATTAGATAGAGATTCATGTATAGGGTTAGACAAACCTTGCGAAACCTCTTGTGTTACGGGATCCTCGGTACTGCTGGACACTTTCATTCTCACATCACAAGTATCATCATTCCCATTCTACCTATTGTTCACACATTCTTCATTGGTTTCTTTTATGATCAAGTCCTCCTCATCGGAGGAGAAACCAAAATCTTCCCCAAGCAATTCATCGTTATCCTTATAGGCTTCATCATAAGTTGACTTCTCATTCAAAGTATCGACTATCTCTAATTTAGACGTGGTATTCACAAAGAAGTGATAATCATCATAGTTCTTATTGATCACATAAGCCTTACCATCGATAATTGTAGTGTTTCTAGACTCAACTTATTCCTTTTGAATAGGTGAATGATCATTATGATCATGAGTTGAGATAGTAGCACCATAATTATCAATGTTTTTCAAAGATTGCTCATCTTCTGAATCATCATACTTTATATTGTTATCCATGGGAATGTTAGAATGGTTTTGAGACAAAACTTCTTCTTTATTCCTCTCATCATGAATTTGATTCATGCCTTTTCTGATGTTGTCCATATTCCGCCGAAATTCTTGATGTGAATCTTGTATTCTTTGGGTAGCCTGAACGATAATCTCCTCCAAGCTAGAATGTGTTACCTCGTCACTTACTACAGTACCTCTGGATCATGTCTCTTCCCTTTGAATGAGTGAGTGATCATACCTACGATGAGGAGTTGGGTCAGGCATACTATAATCATATTCGGTTGATGAAACTATTTCCATGCTTGGTTGTTCACGAATTGAATCCATAATTCCATATAATTGCAGCTGCCAAACTAGATGAGTAATGATTAAAAGTACATCTATCCTCTCATCCTTGTGATTGTTCACGTACATACCCACCATAAAGTTGTTAGTATGTATGAGAATTATCATAAGGTCTTGCAGGATGATTGTAGTCAAAATATTGGTTTTGATCATATCCCACATATGGTTGGAAGTTATAAGAATGAGATTGAGAATTAAATTGGTCACCATAGAATGTTTGTTCTTGTGAACCATATGCATTATACCCAAAAGGATACATCTCGATAACTAAAGAAAATGACACACAACCAGTTTATAGAACTTACCTCCTGTTCTAGACAGGCGATGAATACCAGTAACCAATTGTAAGAACGCAAAAAGAATGAATGTTGTACCTGAAATAAGATTCTAGAAGATAAATTAGTAAAGCTAATAATGAAAACTAAATGCAATATCAGAAAATTAAATAACAACTAGAACTACCGACGACTCCCCGGCAGCGACACTAATTTTGATGAGGTGTCGAACTCACAAAAAATATATATCTTACTTTTCTTACACTAACTAGTAGAATAATGATAAGCATGTTCGTTCATAAGGGAATAAAGAGTCTAAGTTGTCAATTCAAATTTCTGAAAATAAAAATAAGAATAATGCAAGATATGAAAACTAAATATTATTAGTGCAAAAATATGGGGATGAGAATGATCAAGGACTCTTCCTCGGCCACGGAACGTGAGTCAAATCGACATAGCTATGTTTCCATAAAATACCCATTATTAATAACCCTAGAATCTTTAGTACACTCAAATATTCCGTAATATTTTCAAATCACCGACACGGAAGTACTCGACTATCGGATTCTACTTATTCGATCTATCTAGAAGTACGCTCTCTAGATATAACTTAATCGAATGCTTTAAAAACCGTGAGATAGGTTACTCCTAGCGACAAGTTCATAAGCTCGACCCATCTACTAGTGTCAATCTCTACATATGAATATTTAACAAAATCTCATCGTCAATACCCGCATATTGCTACTTGTACTTGGAATTTTTAGACAATTACGGGTCGAAGAGTTCTCGAGTTAGCATTAGAATTATGAATTAATCATTCAATTTGCAACTTAGACGATAAAGAAAGAATTCATAAATATTATTGGCACGGTAGAGAATGAACAATAATAAGATAAATTTTGAGAAAACAAACTATTAACTATCAATTCTAAATCATGTTCCGGACGTTAAAATCGACCCTAACCAAGATGCTTAGCTACTGGAGTTCATGTATAAAAGAAATAATATAAAACAAGATTGAAATCAACTAAACTCAAAGAAAGTGGAATGGAGATGTGAACTGTGGCCTGGTGGTAGTAGTGTTGTAGATTCCTTGGTATGCAGCAGGTGATGATGCTATGCAAGGGATATATGAGATGGTGATGGATGTATGCAGCTAGGTACGAGAAGTATGCAGATAGTGAGAGAAGGGGTTTGGATAGGATCTGCTCCTCTCTGTTGGTGTTGTGAAACTGGCGTGAGAGAATATGTGGAATATATTATCTTGAGAGGTATGCTGCGACTTCTCTTTTATAGCTAAATCTTTTCCCTGCAAAATCGAATAAGATAATAACCATGTTTCCTAATTCCATACGACTTCTAAAACACTTCTTAATCTCTTCCATCCATCGTCAATTTGAAGGGCAGATACATCACATCCCTGGCTGTTTTCTCGGCCTCACAAACAAAACAAAACCTTCTCAAACTCCACAAATTTTGAATCTTCCTCAACCCATGCTAGGCAGTTCATTGAAACATTTTATCGAACATCTTTTGTGCGATTCTGTATGAAATTCAGGCATGCATTTGCTTGTGTTTCTAACAAGTCATTCTCCTTCCCTACAAATGTGGATTCAAATCCAAACATATCCCAATCATTCATTCAATCATGACAATACAATTCATATAGTTTCAGGCCAAACATCAACTGTTCTCTTCAGCGACTAACAATCTTGGCTTCTGATTCTTCTCTGGGAACTCAAAGGCAGTTTATGTAAACCTATATGTATCTACATGTATATTCTAATCATAATATGAACATACAATAATTAAAGCGGAAGCAATAAAAAGGGATTGATTTTTTGTACCTCCAGCCATTGCAATTTTAAAGCTTAAACCGTCTTTGAGTATGCTCCAATTAATCACTTGATTATTTAACTTTGGTTCCAAAATCTCCTTCTCACTTTTATATGGTGTATTATATTTATGAGAGTGAATTTGATGACCCTTTTTTTTAGATTTTTGCTATCACTTCTTTTTACTAACTCTATCCATCATAGAGTAGTTGGCATGATAGGATGTAGTGGGTGGTTTTCTAAAATGGGAGAGAATCATGGGGAGTTACCTTGATCAGTTGCAACTTACCACTAAATGGATCACATTATTTTTCCCTTAATTTTAGGCCATATGGAAAAAGTCTAAAATTCTCCCACTTGATCCATTTCACGAGAGACTCCATATACGGATCATGGCGACTAATCCTCTTTTAAGAGCAAGAATTAATCTTCCATGTATCACAATATATTTAGTCTTTCACCACTCACACTTAACTTAATGAGTAACCATATGTTTACTCTAGGTCAAACTATAATGATATTTCTCAACTGGATAACCAAAGTAAGTACGTACATAATTCCAAATGAGAAATAATCCAACTAAATGAAAGTTTCAGAAAAAACATAAAGAATGTACTACATAATGGGACCAAGTCTCATCCTTACTACATGATCCTTGAATCCTTTAACATGCATGCCTTTAGTCAAGGGATCATTTATCATCAATTCAGTGCTACTGTGTTCAATGATCACTTTCTTTTGCTGCACACGTTCTTTTACGGCTAGATACTTTATGTCGATATGTTTACTTCGGCTTCCACTCTTATTATTCTTAGACATGAAGACAACAGCTGAATTGTCACAATAAATTCTTATTGGTCGGCTAATAGAGTCAACAACTCTTAGCCCAGATATGAAGCCTTTCAGCCATACCATGTGAGGTATCCTCAAAACAAGAAACGAACTCAGCCTCCATTGCAGAAGTGGTCGCCAAGGTCTTCTTGGCACTCCTCCAGGATATTGACCCATCAGCTAGCATGAACACATATCCTGATGTGGATTTACGCGAATCATTGCAGCCACCAAAGTCAGAATCGGAGTAGCCTACCACTTCAAGACTATTTGTCCGTCTATACATAAGCATGTAATCCTTAGTACCCTTAAGGTACCTCAACACTTTCTTCGCAGCCTTCCACTGATCGATGCCTGGATTACTCCGATATCTTCCTAATACTCCAACGGCATATGAAATGTCGGGTCTAGTACAGACCTTAGCATACATAATGCTACCAACGGCTGAAGCATATGGAACTTTTTTTCATTTGTTCCCTTTCAATGTCATTCTTAGGGCATTGGTCCAAGCTGAACCGATCGCCTTTTACAATGGGTGCTACACTAGGTGAACAATCTTTCATGCCAAATATTTCCAAGACTTTGTTGATATAGGATTTTTGAGACAAACCTAAAATGCCTCGAGATCTATCTCTGTGGATCTTTATGCCAATGACATAAGACGCCTCACCCATATCTTTCATATCAAAGTTACTTGAAAGAAATTGTTTCACCTCATATAACAATCCTTTATCATTGGTTGCAAGCAAAACATCATCCACATACAACACAAGGAAACAAATCTTGCTCCCACTGACCTTAAGGTATATACATTGATCCATAATTCGAATCCAAATGAAGTAATAACTTTATGGAATTTCATATACCATTGTCGAGAAGCTTTTTTCAACCCATATATGGATTTATTAAGCTTACAAACCAAATGCTCACCCTCTTTAGAGACAAATCCTTCAGGTTGTTTCATGTAAACCTCTTCCTCTAAATCACCATTGAGAAATTTCATTTTCACATCCATCTGATGTAGCTCAAAATCAAAATGAGCTACTAATGCCATCACCACTCGGAAAGAATCTTTCTTTGATACAGGAGAGATAGCCTCTGTGTAATCGATTCCTTCCCTTTGAGTGAACCCTTTGGAAACGAGTCTAGCCTTATGTCTCTCGATGTTTCCATGCGAGTCTTTCTTTGTTTTAAAGACCCACTTGCATCCAATGGCTTTTACACCATTGGGCAACTCGACGAGATCCCAAACTCCGTTGGATGCCATAGAGTTCATCTCATCATTCATGCCATTCATCCATAAGTCTGAATCTGTAGAATTTATGGCTTGTGAAAATGACATAGGATCACCATCGGCTCCAATATTACAATCCGAATCTTGCAGATACACTAAATAGTCACTAGAAATAGTTGATTTCCTTGCTCTATTAGATATCCTCAATGGAACTTGTTCATCCTCACGATGAACAGTTTGTTCCTCATTACCATCATGATCTATTAGATTATTGTCAACTTGTGGAACCTCAATGGTTGGTTGTCTAACACCTAATTTAGCTTGAGGTGCGTGAATGAAAATCAACTTGTCACTTGAAACAGTAGGTTGAAGTTGATCATTATCTTTTTCAGGAACAATATCTTGAAATCGGTCACTCCCACTAATCAAGTCATTTTCAAGAAATTTAGCATTTCTTGATTCCACAATTCTAGTGCTATGAGACGGACAATAGAATCTATAACCCTTAGACCTTTCAGCATATCCAATGAAATTCCTACTAATAGTCCTTGGGTCTAGTTTCTTCTCCTATGGGTTGTACACTCTCACTTCAGACGGGCATCCCCAAATGCGTACATGTTGCAAACTCGGTTTCCATCCTTTGAATCAAAAGGCGTCTTTGAGACGGCATTGGAAGGAACCCGGTATAATATTTACGCTGCCGTCTTAAGAGATTCTACCCATAAAAATGATGGAAGTTTAACATTACTTCTCATACTTCTCACCATGTCCATTACATTTCGATTTCTTCTTTCTGCTACACCATTCTGGTCCGGAGAACCAGGCATAGTGTATTAGGAAATAATCCCATGCTCTTGAAGAAATCTTGCATATAGACCTGGTGCTTGTCCATTCTCGGTGTATCTACCATAGTACTCTCCACCTCTATCTGATCTAACAATCTTAATGTGCTTACCACATTGTTTCTCTACTTCAACCTTAAACAATTTAAAGGCATCCAAAGCTTCGTCTTTGGAACGAAGTAAGTAAAGATACATATATCGTGAATAATCATCTATGAAAGTGATAAAGTATTTTGGATCATTAGCATTCATGTGTGGACAACAAATGTCCGTGTGTATGATCTCTAATAGGTTTGAACTTCTCTTGGCACCAATTTTGTGTTTGTTAGTTTGCTTTCCCTTAATGCAACCAACACACGTATCAAAATCAGTAAAGTACAAAGTACCGAGTACCCCATCCTTTACCAATCTCTTAACTCTCTCAATGGAGATATGTCCCAATCTCCGGTGCCACAAAATTGAGGAGTCCTCATAATACATCTTTTTAACCCAGTATTAACATGCATAGAACTATGAGTGATATCATTTTGCAAATAAATACGATATAAACCATCAGACAAAATACCATAACCAATAACTTCAGAATTTCTGAGAATACTAAAACCAGAATCCGAAAAATTAAAGGAAAATCCTAAAGATACAAGTCTTGAAACTGAAATCAAGTTTCTAATGAAACCTGGTACATAAAATGTCTTTTCTAAATGCAAACTAAAACCACTACTTAAAATTAAACTGCATGTCCCAACATCTTCCACATGTGAACTCATCTGACTACTTGAATAGATGTAGTGTTCACTTCCCATTGGTTTCCTTAGGTTTGTCATACCTTCCAAGGTATTCGAAACATGGATTGTGGTAACAGAGTCAATCCACCATGTATTATGATTTAATTCAGGAATGTCACTATTGACATCAGAAAAGTTTCCAATTAAAATTGTTGCAAAGAAAAATTTATACATGCTTATAAACAAAAAATTTAAGACTTAAACTTAATCATGATTTACCAATGCAAGTCATGCATAAAAAAAATGAATCTAGTGACATAAAACTTGCTTGTGGGCTAAAGTCCTATCAAATTAGATTCATAACTACATGATGAAACTATTAAACCATATTCATTCCTTAGTTCCTGTGGGTAGATTAAGGAACATAATTCAACATTTCACCCCAATTAATCATAAAAATATATAAAAAAATCCTGTGGGCATATTTCATCATATTATATATGATTAATTACAAATTTATGTCTAGTTTCCACATGTGATTTCTTAAGAAAATTTTAAATAACTAGAGATGTTGTGGCTACTCTCTAATTACTAAAATTATTAAATCACTTGACATATTTCTTTAATCTTTGTTCATGTACAATCCTAATGGTCATAATATATATATATATAGTGTTTACTCTCTGTGGCTACAATCTTAATATGTTGTGGCTACTTCGGTCAATTCAAATCTTACAATCAGTACCGCCAAAATACGAACATGCTTGCGTCTAAACAACTGTCACGACTCTTCAACCTCTGAAGAGCCAGCTAGCAAGCATAGTTGGCCGGACCCACATACTGAACAAATATGTTGTTCACTCTTGGTCGGTCAATATACAAATAAAACAGTTACACCATTCTCATTAGTCGGTTTAAGAAACATATTAATGAAATCATTTCTTCAGATAAACACAAAGTAAGAATTGACTAGAAAAAAGAACGGCCAAGATGTAGTCAACTAAGTTACCATAATAAGTTGATACAGCCTAATTCTTGGTCGGTACAGCCCAAAACTTTATCTTTTCAAGTTCACACTTTAGTCGGTTAACAAGCCAAAATGACCTGGTCTAACTGCCACTTCATCATCCCTTACAAACACGATGAAACCCATAACACCAGAGTTTTAATATGGAAGGTTTAATGGCTTCCTATAATGATGGCTAACATTTTTGTTATCAAGATAATAAATTATGCTGTCACTCTTAAACATTTGCAATGATCAAAACAACACAAAGAATATGATCTTGCAAACCATCAGACTTTGAATGCTTTCATAAACTGTTGAATTCTTTAACACAAGTTCATTTGCATTAATGGAGCTCTAAATAAAGCTACTGAGTCTTTAACACTCCCCATAAAGAAAATCATGCTAATCAACCTTATTTAGCATGCTTTTATTTGAGATCAAAAGACTCAATTTTAATCAATTATTCATTTATACTTAAAACATGAACATAAAGAACTTGTTATCAGAACAAGACCAAGAAAATCATCATGTATTGTGTTACTTTGTTTTGGCTTAATCATAATATCGGTTTTTGCACAGAAGAGATACTATAATGACTAAACATGCAGTCATTTCAAGCAAGGCAGAGGTGATTACAAGCTCTGATACCAAATGTAAACCTATATGTATCTACATGTATATTTTAATCACAATATGAACATACGATAATTAAAGCGGAAGCAATAAAAAGGGATTGATTTTGTGTACCTCCAGCCATTGCAATTTTAAAGCTTAAACCGTCTTTGAGTATGCTCCAATTAATCACTTGATTATTTAAATTTGGTTTCAAACTCTCCTTATCACTTTTAGATGGTGTATTAGAGTTATGAGAGTGAATTTGGTGACCCTTTTTTTTATATTTTTGCTATCACTTCTTTTTACTAACTCTAGCCATCATAGAGTAGTTGGCATGATAGGATGTAGTGGGTGGTTTTCTAAAATGGGAGAGAATCATGGGGAGTTACCTTGATCAGTTGTAACTTCCCACTAAATGGATCACATTCTTTTTCCCTTAATTTTAGGCCATATGGAAAATGTCTAACAGTTTAACCCATCTCATTCTCTTTACCTATTTTCCATCGATTCAGTTATGCCATTCACCATACCTAACTCTTCTCAGCTTCAAACCCATCTACACACAGCTCAACATCTCTCTTTTACTCTGAATTTCTCTTCTCGACACTGAAATTATCAATTTTTTCTACTCAACAGACCTCGACCCATCACATAATCACATTATTTTCTTTGCTTTCGAACCCAGGCAAAACCCCATTTACTCACTGGCTCTCTAATCTTCTTCTCATACTTCTTTGTATTCTCTCAACACCAACACCCATTGACCTCAAACACCGAACCGATCTCTCCATTCTCGATAATTCCTGACTGGCAGTAAACATATTATCCAACTCAGATCCATTGCTCTTCTTTCTTCTCGCTAGAAACCTAATGTGTCATGTCACCTGCCGTGACTTTGTTCTTTAACAATTCAAAACCCACCATCAATCTCTTCTTCTTTCTCTATTGCGACAGCCTCAGCAAACTCATTTTGAACCACTTCAACATAAATCATAAAACCCATATGTATTGTCGAGCTCTACTTTCTTCCAATCCCTCTTTTTTCGTCCCTGTTTTCTCTCTGATTCGACTCACTACACCTGAGAACTAGGTTAGCCGGCGTTATGCTTACACAGTGAAGAAGGACTCTAGCAACAGAAAGAGAAAGAGCTAGTCTTGTTGTAAACCTAACTTTTAGGTGTAATAAGGAGAGGATTTAGGCGCCATCCACTGGTTGAATAAGGGGAATCCATGAATAAGACTCTCTATAGCACATGTTGATAGAACAAATGGTTTCCCCTAGTAATTTCTGATTTACACACAATTGAGACTTGTGTGCTTCTATTCTTCGAGCTTGCCAACACCAAATGCCTCCAAGATATGCTTTGAGATCTTATTTCTCTTCTTTTGCTTCACATGACTCCAAAGTACCTATAAAACTCAAAACAAACATAAAATATGAAATTTACGAGAAAAATAACATATAAATCATAATCAATAGATTATAAATAAGGTGTTTTAGACACCTATCAGTATTGCAATGAGGGCATAGGTTGGTATTGGTGAGATGGATACGGTTTAAAGTAGAGAAGGTCGGTAGACCTTCGTTGATTGCTTTCCACAAGAAAAGTTGTATTTTTGGGGGTCACTAGAAAATTGGTTGCAGGTAGAAGATGTTGATACAATTGATCAGAAATTCGGGGTAAACATTTGTAAGCTGATGTCGTATTGTATTTTCTTGACTTAATGAACGGTCAAATAATCCTGTCTGCAGGGCAGTATATAGGAAGGTGGATATTTGTGATTTTCTAGACTGTCAGTGGAGGAAGATAGTGATAGTTTATCATGTATCCATCTATGGGATAATGGATCAATGATATCATCCACTGTCTGGATAGGAAGGTATTGTATCGAATCTAGATTAGTTGAATGCGGGATCCAGTTTGCTTGGATCAGAATTGTCAAGTTGTACACGATACAATGGAAGATGTATTTTTGAATTATAGGAATGAGGGAAGCTAGTTGTTTCTATTGTGGGATGGAATTTGAGGGATTAGAAAGTGTTCCCTCAAGAATAGGTTATTGTTTAAGGTATGTTCTCTGCATAGACTTGCCCAAATAGAATCAGGTTGCTCATGTATGTTTTTCATGCCCTTTTCATTAGCAAGGCTCTGTTGTGGTCGAAACTTCTTCGAATGCCTAATCCTCACTGGGTTTTGGGTTTAGTTAATTTATCCCATGCATCCTTTCACCTTTTCTGCCAAAAGTTGAAGCAGAGATGTGAAGATATGGCTAGAGGATCTCTCATGCTTGAAGTGGACTTCTAAGTATATCGGGGGAGTAGATGTGATTGGGATATTGAAAAATTGATGTAGTTTATTGATAAGTGCATATTTTACATATTTAGAGTGTTAATTTCATGCACTTATTTGCTATATTTCTTGTGAAGTATTGTATATTACGTTTGTTTTTGTTTATTTATCTTTTATTAGGTTGAATCATTCAAATGGAGTGAATCGAAATTTAATTATGCATGAAATGAAGTGTTACAAGTGAAGAAGGGCCAAATACTAGATGAAACTCTTTCAAATCTATGGTTTCTTGTCATCATCTCGTAGAGAGCGAAGAAACGATGAAAGAATGAAATCATTCCGACTTCGTATGAGGAAGTTATGGACAAAATGAGAAATTAAGCTTATCGGTTTTTTAGACCTGATATTTCAATAAAGGCAGAATGGTTATTTTATGGGAAATACTGTTGAGAACTTAGTGAGCGTTAAGGTACATCTAGCTTAACCACCTCTTTACATATACGGCAAAAGAAGGGAATTTGGAAAACGTTATCAACTTGGAATATTTGGACTTATTTGGGAAGATGTTATGCGGATCCCCAAACTGAATAAGGGGCGACCATGTCTATTTCTTCATTCACGCGCGGGAAAGGAATATCAACCTTGAATTAATTTCCGTGGAATTAGTTTGAGGTGCTAGTTGAAGACGTGAAGAAGAATGGAAAGTTAGTGCTTCCCTTGGCCGTACAAGACAGTATGTGGGACCCTTTACAATTTGGTTATGAAGCAAAATGTGGAGATAAAGATTGAAAGATTTTGGTATCAATAGGAAGGTACATCAGATGGGAAGAGGTCTATGCAGCTCCATTAATTAACGGAAAAGTAAATTTTATTATCTATTCAATACGGTTGGTTAGTGGGGGCCAGTTTGGGATAGTTGTCCGTGACTTTTAAAGAAAACACGTCTCTGACAGATTTTAACGTGTTGTAGAAAAGTGTTAGCTAGTTATAAATTAATGCATCAAAGGTGGATATATTATCAGTGCTGGGGAAATCATATTGGTCCCGTGTACACTGCTGGAGTTCAAGCCAATCAGAAGTTATGTTCTCTCTGTTAGGATATTTCATGTTCTATCGAATCAGCACCACTTAGTTTCTCAAACGATAAATTATTCTCAAACGACGTTACATCTTCAACTTTATCAAATATGGGTATTTTGGATCTACTAGGTTGTTATTTGGAGCCTATAAATAGGAGTTAAAAACTCAAAGAAAAGACATTTCTTCTTTATTCAATTCTTTTCTAGCTATGAAATAGAAATAAAAAAATAAAGAGATTTTTTCTCCGGATTTTATTTGTAAGTTTTAATTTTCAATTTTACTTTAATTATTTATTTTTCATTTAATTTTTAAATACTTTATAGCTAAGTTCTTTTTGATTAGAGATAATTTTAAAGTCCTGAATAATAAAATTTTAATTTTTTAAATCAAGTTTCTTTTAAGTTTTATTTTTATTATTGATTATCTCTATTATTTTTAGTGTCTAGAATATTGATAGGTTATTTAAAATGATCAATTAAATCAACCTGTTAATTTCTTCTCCTATTTTTGAGTTGTGTGATGCGTGCAATTGTCACTCAACTCTTTACAAAAGTAGTACATTGCAAGAACTGACAGAGGGATTTTGTTAAGTAATTGTGTTTAGAGATACCATTAGTAAGCGGGCCGAGCCTATGCGTCTGATGCTAGGATCAACCTGATTCACAGAGTTAAAGCGTTCAACTAGTTTACACCTTGAGAGATTATTCTTGGTGGGTTAGTTGGATAGAATCTGGTGGTTGAGCACTTCTGTACCGGTGAAATACGGAATTTCGGGGATAACAGAGCTTATTGTTATTCTACGGTTGGTAACGATATAAATTAAACAAGAAATAGACTTGTATAATTAAGTTTCAGTTCAATGACGGTGAAGGATTCCGTAGTCATATACCTTCTTATTATTTTAAATCAATCTTTAATATTTCGTTTATTATTTACTTCATTTAAAATCTAAAAACCCCTTTTGGTTACTTTATAACAACTAGAAACTCATTGCTCTTCATGGGAACGAACTTCTTGCCACTATATTACTAGTAATTTTATGAAAAGAAGTGAATTAATTTATTGTGTAAACGACGCACATCATTTATCCACTTCATAATGATTCAACCTCGGATGGTGAGTAATTATAGATTTTGTAGTGTTGATTAGTTGACATGTCGAATAGCTATAGGAGTGAAGTAATTTTTTGAGGTGATGGATATTTTCAGCAGAAGCCTTATAAATGATGAGGAGGTCGTCAACATACATAAGGTGCAGGATCGGAGGAGCTTTGTGCAAAATACGGAGCCCCTTGACTTGATTCAGATTCTCTAGTTTTGCTAGGTTGGTTGAGAGAATTTCCGCACATATAATGAACACATAAGATGATAGATGGTCCCCCTGTTGAATTCCTATGATTGGGGTGATATATCCATGCGGTGTGCCGTTAATGTTGATCGAGTAGGTAACAGTTGATACACATAGCATAATGTATTCCACAAATATGGCTGGGAATTCCAACTCTGAAAAATATTTGTTGATGAAACCCCAATCTAATCTATCATAGACCTTTTATTTAAGTATACAAAACAAAGATATATGATTCATTTATAAATTCAAAAAAAAAAACTTCCCTCGAGTCGACGATGTTATTAAGCTCAATAGCCTACTTTATTTTCCTGAAGCTAAAAATGAGCTCGCTACTAGATCTTCCAAGTATTTGTTTGTTTTTTTCCTTTCACCTTTCAGTTTTAGCTTTCATGTTAAGATTGTTATTGCAAACCTAATGCATCTTCTGCTTATTTTGTTTGCAGTTTACAAATTCTCTTGCTGGCATGCTTTCTCAATGTAACCATACTACCAACAATCTTATTTCTTCTTAGTCTGACGTGGAAAAACTGAAAAGTCAATGTTCCTAACCTAGGGAAGATCAAGATAAAATTTCATATTTGGTGATGAAACTTTTATCTTCCAACTCTCTCCATGATTCTCTCAAGTAGAAATTTCCAACAAACTTGTTTGAAAAAAGATATCAAACTCAAATCCTTGAGATTGGGACTAAATCTCTTGAAGAAATCTTGGTTGTTGTTAAAGCCGAGCTAGCCGAGATGATGTCCTAACTTTCTATTATTACATGTTCTGAAGAACCCTTGAAGCATGATCTCGAGTCTACCAAAACTGAGCTTTTTAGATTTAGAGCTGAGAGTCAAGTCATTTTGGAAAGTGATTGTTCTCTTAGGCTTGAGCTTGATACTGCTAGAAGTGATAACACTAGCTCGTGTGCAAGTTGTTGATGGCATTAATGTGCTGGTAAATTATTTTATTTTTATCAATTGTGTAACACTTTTTCATTTTTAGGCTCAATTCATCCCTTTCTAGAGAGAATACTAAAGATTACATGAAAGAATGATCTAACGATTCTCCGTACTTTAATCTTGAATTTACTTTTCCTAATGGTGAATATACAAAAAATCAGGAGAGACATGATGATGATGGTGGTGGAACTGATGGTAACGATTCTCCTTAATCTTATCCTTAAACTTTTCTTGTGAATATTGATATTTATTTTGTTCTTTTTATCATTCTTTTCAGAACTTTTTTCCTTGGATATTTTTATATAACACCCTTTATGTCTCATTTGCATGAGACATTTTGAGTTTTAAATGATGGAATATTATTATTATTTTTCCTTAATTTTAATGGCTTCAGTTGTGATGCTTATTTTCTTACATTTGCATTTCATTTCATCACTTGTTCAGTTTTATTGGAATTCCTTGAGCTTGCTTGGGCTTAGTTCTAACTTCTTCCCTAACTTGATTTGCATAATCTTTAGCTTACTAGCTCATTCACTTTTTCATTTATTAACTTTTCCATTCTTATGTTTACTTTTCCATGTCTTGTTTTATCCATCTTGTCTTTAGATTTAGTATAATAACATTATACTATAATTTTTAGTATTTTACCATCTCACTTTTCTTTGAATTTTACTTAGGTTTTAGGTTTATCTGTTCTTGTTCTGTCTTTCTTATTGATGTAACTTTATATTAGCATTTTAGTCATTACCTACCCACTAAGGTTTTTAACCTCCTCACCAATAGTTGTGTTGTAATGGTAAGTGCATAATTTACATGATTTTAGTGTCAAATGCATACTAATGTCTGTTATAATTCTTGCATATTACTTGTTATTACTCTTATTTTCTTTTATTTGTTTATATTAGGTAAATCATCCTAATAAGATTGAAAATGACTACAAAATATCTAAGAGGTGAATTACTCCAAGTATCCAAGTGTCTAGAGCCAAGAGAAGTGGAAAAAATGCGACAAAAATGAGCAAAGAATGTCGAAAAATATAAGAATAAATACCAAGTAACTAATAGAACATTCAAATATATGAAATATTCTCACCATCTTTTAGATAATTGAAAGAATAATCCAACACAAAAAGAATGAGGTTATTATGAGCAAAACGGTGAGGGTTGGGCATTCATTTGACGTGAAAATAAGGATTTTTGTTGGATTTTGACAAGGTTAAGTGTCATAATTGGATACGTATCAAGAGGAGGTGTTATTACTTGATCAGGTTAAGTTTTCTACTTAGATAAGTATCAAAATGAGCTGAAAATATTTGATGGTTATCATGTTTCTTAGTTGGATATACATCAAGAGGAGGTTACAAAAGCCTATATAAAGGGGAGCCTAGATAAAACTTTCATAAATAATTTTCTCTACATCTTAAAACTAAGGTTTACCCCTTTAGGGGAAACCATGATATTTCTTCTTCTTTCTTGTGTTGTGAGTAGCTAGGTTCTATTGATCATGGATGAATCAACATTTTAAGCGTGAAGCTTTATTAGTTTTACAAATTTATTTGGAATTTAAATCATTGTCATTTGTTTTCAATAGTCTAAGGTTTATGATTGATTTCTAGATTATCCAAGTGTAGAATTGGATTAATCTATTGATCATTTTAATGCTAGCAGAAGTTGTGTGATAAGTGTAATTGTCTCTTAATTCTTTACACAAGTAAAAATCGTGAGACCTTGTAGAGGGATTCCGTGGAGAGATTACGAGAGAAGACAACACCAGCAAATGAACCTTGAGCTAAGAGTTTAACTGCTAGGATCTACCTAAATTCACAAAGCCTAAAGTGTTTGACTGAGTTACACCTTGAGTGAGCTACTACTTTGTGGTTCATAAGAATAAAATTTGGTAGTCCAGAACTTTCGTATCCAGTGATAAAAAGAGTTTAGGGATAACTAAGCGTACATGTTATCTTATGGTTGGTGATGAATGATTCTGACGAGAGGTAAATGAGTATACTAAGTGATTTAATGTTTGGTAGCGGCGAACGACTCCGTAATCATCCTTTCTTTCTTATTATCTTTTTATTGTTATTTTTAGTTTATTAATCCACAACCCCCCCTATTATTTATTATTGTTTACAAATCCAAATAGCTTATCAATTATACAGCTTTCTGTGGGAGCAATCCTTACTACCACTATATTACTAGTTAATTGGTGGAAGATATCTTGATTAATTTTTTGTACTTACGACACGCATCATATAACATGTCTTATTTCGAGGTACCTGGCTAGGGTACTATTCATCATTGTCTTACTATTCTGACACTATCATTATGTTAGTCTTATCATGGCTTGCTCTTTCACCAGGATAAGACTTTTGTAACTTCTCAGTTTTTTAGTTTTTGGTCTTGATTGACATATTTAACCCGTAGCACCAATTATTTCCAGGTATTTTTACTCCTCATCGCCTTTGATCAAATATTCAAAAGACGAATTTATAAACCTTTAAATTTATAAGCTTGTTTCAATTTCCAGAAACTGTCTCTTTTTAATACTGAGTTGTTTGCTCTTAATGTTTTACATCGAACTACTTTAATCTTATATTATGCAGAATCACTATCCTGACTTTTCGTCTACGCACTTAGTTTTTTATCTATAAGCAGCTACTATTGTTTTTTCATAACTTCTAAGTAACAATTTCTAAGCTTTGCTTCCACTGCCTAAATTATTTTATACTTTCAATAATCTTTAAAATTTAGTTTACTTTTTCAGCGTTGAGCATAATTTCCCCTATTTGAATTTGGGTTTTGAATAACTTATAACTTATAAGATAATTTTAGTGGAAATATTTACTTAATACCAAACTTATAGCTTTTATTTTAGGGATTACATACTTCAAGTCCTAGAGAGTTTGTGATCTTTATAAGCTTCACAATACAAACTCACAAGTTTTTACTATGATAGAGATAACAAACTAAAATATTTTTCTATTGCCTTAAAAGCGGGTACAACTTCGTACCCACTTGTCGTATTTCAGGTCCTAGCTTCCATCTTTACTGATAATACTTCTCCAAATGATAGATTTTGTATGGATATCTAAGTGTAAAGTGGTCCATACCAACACGAACACAACCCAACCCAGCACGTTAAAAATTAAGCACGGCACAACACGGTAACTTTGTGTGTTGTGTTTGGATTGACTAATCGGCACAGTGGCATAGCACAACATGCGTCATGGATAAGCACACGACAGAGCACAACACGGTACACACGAAGCACGTTAAGGCACGCGACACATACACGGTATATCCAAAAAACCAAGTCAGGTTGAGTATGATTCCTAAAAAACATATTAGATATGATCCCTAAACTTTAACAAAAATATTTGACCAACAAATCAACTAAACTTCCTAACCATTAGATTTATTTCTTTAGGTGGCCCGTTGCTTTAGGGTAAAAACAAATATACTGCAAAAAGGTACTTTAAAGTAGGTTCGAGAGATCATGCTAGAACAAAACGAGCCTAAACCAAGAAATGGTCGTTCACGTCCCGTTTCGATCACAATGGTGGAATTGGGTAGGTTTTAAAGGAGGGAAGAAAAGAAGGTTGATAAATATCAGTATGATAAGTAGTGCGTGAACAAGAAAGGATTATCTCTGAGATAAATTGCTAATTCTGTATATCTTAGTTTATTTTATCGTGTGTTCTTGTTTTGAATAGATGAAAACCATCTATTTATAGTTTAGAGAAGACACGCTGATTTCTCGTAAGTGGTGGAAGTCAGGGAGAGGTGGGGAAGTGATGATTGTGGAGATTGTAGTGGGGTGGTGTCCAGAAAGTAAGGAAGATATGTCTGACCACTACTCCTCATCCTCTTAAATGCTCTGTAACCGTCCTACTACTTGTTACCTTCTTGTTCCTGGATGTGTTGCCACAACACACGATTATCATAGATCGCCAGACCAATACCCCAATGAGAATCCCCCAATGTGTTGTATTTGATATCTCGTAGGGTCGTGGACTATCACTTTTGAGTAGGTCAAGTCAAGTAAATGACTCGCTACATAGGTGAGGGAAGTTGCACAACTTACCATATTGATAATCAGACTGATTAGTGTCGAGTCTGGTAAGTTCAATGGTCATATACTATCTTAGGAGTAACATGGCATACTTAATGGCTAAGCAATAGCTCATAAGTGTTTTAGCATAAACCTAGAAGACATTTGAATCCAAGATTGTGAAGATATTCTTAAGCAAGTAGACTTATTAGAAAACTATATAAGATTTAGTATTAAGCTAATATTGAAAAGAAAGACGTATTTCTGAGGTAAGTAGCTAGAAGGGCTAGCACTTGCGCCAAAGTCTATGAAGCACTTGCTCCAAAGTAAAGGAATTAATTGCTCCAAAGTCAAGGAAGTACTTGTGCCAAAATCAAGGGAGTACTTGCTCCAAATTCAAGGAATTACTTGCTCCAAGGACGTTTGTAAGAGACGTGCTTGTCATGGACGCTGCACTGGGATGCTAGCCGAGACGCGCTAGGTCTAGGGACGCACAAGGATTGGGATGCGCTAAGGACGTACAAAGCTTGGGATACACAAGGATAAGGACGCACAAGGCTTGGGACGTACAAGGCTTGGGATGCGCTAGAGATTGACGTGCTAGCCAAGGAATCGCTAGGAAAAGTCGTGTTAGGCTAAGAACGCACTAGCTAACGCTTTTTAGCACTAAGGTGTTGCACTAAGGAAGTTAGCGGTTTCAGCGCTAGGGTGGGGAACTAGCGCTGATGTGGTGCTAAGCCAAGCGGCACAAGGCGTCTTTTAAGTCATTGCTTCTTTTTGTGGGGCGTCCAAGAGGACTATCGCATAATTTGTGTCTGATCTTTGAGCAAAGTGTATTTTGGGGATCAAGCATTAGCTATTTTGAATTTGATAGATGTTACCAGAACATCGATGCGCACTCAAGACACGTTCAAGGAATTCATCTGTGGAATTTATGCGACTTGAGACTAGTTCGATATCGCATAAGTATTGTGAATATTGAGGAGGCTATAGGAATAGCACTAGAGAAGACTCAAATTGCTCTATACTAGTGGGAAATCCATCTAGGAGCTTGAGACTTATTATGTAGAGATTATAGACTACAAGGTCAGTATAGAATACATGTAGTTATTGTAGAGACTGTATTCTTAATTCTCTTGTGGAATAAGTAGAAGTACAGTGTTTCACGTTTTGATGTTGTTTTAGAAACATGCACATAAATATGTGCGGGTATTTATAGGTTCCTGCCACTATGCAGAAAGACGATTTTATAATTTTGACCCTTGTTAAAAACTCACCATCTACATTAAGTCCCCCGCTTAATGAGGAACAATAATGTTGCGCAGTAAGCACTAGATGGTGATAATATGCTTATGTATAATTAAAACTTTAAAAGTATAAGAAAATGTACTTAGCTCATGCTTCTCTGAGTTAGGGATATGTACCCCTTAGCGTTAACCCTGGTTTGGATTAGTATATGTCCATGTTCTTGTTAGGAATGCTCGCTTTCTCGTGAGTATAGAGGGGACATGGTCGACGTTTTTTTTTTTTTTTTTTTTTTTTTTTGAAACAGGTCCGCTTTATCTCAAATAGAAGATCAAGTCAGCTGATTGATTCTTCATGTATGTGTCCAGCAAGAAGTATTGTTAGTTTTGTCTCCTCCGGGAAATGTCTTTGATGCAGAGCTAGGCCTTAGATTTAAAATTTCTTATAAGCAAGTGGTAGGCGTCGGTCAAGTGTTAGTGATATCGTCATCAAGGAGGCTTTAGATGAGAGACAAGACACCCAGAGACTATGCCTTGAGTTGTAGCTAGTAATAGCAAAGTTGGAAATATTGGAAACCAGCAGAAGAAGCTGATGGTAGATCAGAACTACAGGTGAGGCTGATAGTGGACTCATATTAGGAGATGCAGTGTGACATGACATGATATTATTTATGAGAAGATGAAAATCCACGGGCGGATGAGGTCTCTATAAAGCTGAGTCTTCTGAATCCCGTTTGGAAACCCTAGTTTGCACACCATTCGTTTCATAAGTTGTTGAAGTGTCATATGATATTGTATTTTGACGTTTGACACTTGCTCCTAAGTCAAGGAACTACTTGCTCTAAATTCAAAGAAGTACTTGCGCCAAAGTTAAGGAATTACTTGTTCCAAAGTCAAGGAAACATTTGCTCCAAAGTCAAGGAAGTACTTGCTCCAAAGTCAAGGAAGTACTTGCGCCAAAGTCAAGGAAGTACTTGCGCCAAAGTCCAGGAAGTACTTGCTCCAAAGTCAAATAAGTACTTGCTCCAGGGATGTTTTACCGAGACGTGCTTTCCATGGACGCTACGCTGGGATGCTTACTGGGACGCTAGCTGAGACGCGCTAGAGCTAGGGACACACAAGGATTGGGATGTGTTAGGGACGTACAAGGCTTGGGACGCATAAGGATAGAGTAACGCAAGGCTTGGGATGCGTTAGAGATGGACATGCTAGCCAAGGATGCGCTAGCTAGGCCAAGTCGTGCTAGGTTAAGAACGCACTAGATAAGGACGCGGTAAGGAAGTTGGCGCTTTTTAGCACTAAGGTGCTGTGGTAAGGAAGTTTGCGCTTTAAGCGCTAGGGTGGGGAACTAGCGTTGATGTGGTGCTAAGAAAAGCGGCTGGTGCTAGTCTGGAACTAATGGGAGAAAAGGCTAGGGTTAGCCTAGCTTAGAGGCATAATGCATCTTTTAAGTCATTGCTTCTTGTTTGTGGCGCGTCCAAGAGGAATGACGCATAATTTGTGGCTTATCTTTGAGCAAAGTTCTAAAGTAGCATATTTAAGCTCAGAAAAGCAATTTGTGAAATATTCGTTGCGAACGAAGTGTTAGTGTACTTTGGGGATCAAACATTAGTTATTACGAATTTGATAGATGTTACCGGAACATCGGTGCGCACTAAAGACAAGTTCAAGGAATTCAGTTGTGGAATTTATGCGACTTGAGACTAGTTCGATATGGCATAAGTATTGTGAATATTGAGGCGACTCTAGGAATAACACTAGACAAGATATTGGATACAGATCAAGCTATAAGAATAACATTAGAGAAGACCCAAGTTGTTATATACTAGTGGACAATCCATCTAGGAGCTTGAGATTTATTAAGTAGAGATTATAGGCTACAGGGTCAGTAGAGAATACTTGTAGTTATTTGTAGAGATTGTTTTCTTAATTATCTTGTGGAATAAGTAGAAGTACAGTGTTTCACGTTTTGATGTTGTTTTAGAAATATGCACATAAATACGTGCGAGTATTTCTAGGTTCCTGCCACTAGGCAGAAGAACGATTTTACAATTCTGACCCTTGACAAAAACTCACAATCTACACTCATATATTTTGATGTTTTTGGTGTTACACGCGGCATCTTGTAGGTTTATGGTGTTACACGTGGACTCCTTAACAATCTTATTTAAAAGATATCCTAAATATATTACCGCTCCCTATTTTACTAGTACGTCTTGACGACAATTTCCTACTTCAACTTTGACCGACCCAATTAAAAAAACTTAAATCTATTTCCATTTCGTATTCATTCTCATACATATAAATAGAAACTTATAACATGAATCATAAACCCTACTCGGTAAAAAACAAAAACATCAACCGCTTCTTTTGTGTCTACAATCCTATCTTCTTACTAGTTTTCTGTTTTGTTATTCGGTATTAAGTTTTTTCTACTTGTAAGCTAAACTGGTTTACCAATCAGGCTGGCATTTGCTTATTTTCTTTTAATATACAAGTCTTATATATTTTTCTTCTCTTTCAATACCGTCTTGTGTCAGTTTACTAAACATGCTTGCAAATTGTTTAAGTTAGTTGTGTTGACATGACACGGTTGTTCATGTGCTGTAACTATGGGCGGTGCTGGGCCGAGCTTTTGTCTAAAAAATCACAACACGACACAACATGTTAAAATCGTGGGCTCAGCATGTCACATAGCACGGTGGGGATGTTTTCTCATTTGTTGTGCTGGGCTGTGCCGGTCCGTTTTACACCTCTAGATAGCTTAACTCTTCCTCATATTGGATTTTCAATTTGTATATATGATCATCTTCTCTGAGGCAGTATACGGACCTTCACAGGAAGTTGCTAGCTTTCCTAGTAATACTCAGGGCTCCTATGTAATACTTCTTTCAAGACAAGATCCCTGGATTGAAAATCTCTTGGCCTGATTGCCTTTTAATTTTTTTCTCATTCCTCGTTGGTATTTTTCAAGTTGAATCAGTGTTTTTTTCTTTTGAGATCAACCTCTTCTAAGCTTTGTAACATGGGGTTAGTGAATTGGAAATTATAAGGATTTTTATAGACTTTTTATTTGAGTGACACTCGGAGATTCTTTGGAAATATAAAGACTTTCAGGTGATTATATGAGAGCACTTTAGTAACTTTTAGATACAAATTTAGTGAATTTTTAGAGAGTCTTTGTAATTTGTAGAGACAAAAAAAATATATAATACCTTATCAGATTTAAAACATCTACCAACTTTGTAAATAATACAAAGATTTCTTTTATATAATACCTTGTGCACGCTATAATATTTTTAAATATATGAATATTGTATAAAAAGGGTAAGGAAATCCATGTATAACTAATAAAAATTGTGAGTTTGTAACAATTTTTTCAATTAAAAGTAAACCAAGTCGAACATAAGGGATTGGAATGTCTCATAATCTTACGAACTACAATATTTTATTGGGCTATTTAATCGATGGTACCCGTAAAATGACCAACACCTAAATTTAATACCCTATATTTTAAAAATTAAGATTTGGTACCTGAACTCGTCATTGACCGTTAAGTCAAACTGCTGACCTAACTAATATTAATTTCCCTAATATAATGTATGTATGTTTACGTAATTAGCCTTATCAATTATAACAGTGACTAAGTTTGTCCTAACGTCCAACGCCTCTATCTCTACTGTTATTTTGAATTAAAAGCTATGATGAGATCTCATCATCTGCTCGCAATAGCTTGGGTTAGAGTTTTATAGGAGGTTTGGATTTTGTTGCTGCCGACAAAACAACCAAAGAGAGTGAACTGAAGCAGTATAATTTGGGGATTTAGAGGTCTTTTTGAGTCCTGTATTATCAGAATGCTGGGTTTTTGTAGAATTCGAATTTGAATGCAAGTTTCTCACATATTTAGGTAAAGTTTTTACCAAGAAAACAATAAAGACTCATGGTGTTTACCATTAGTTTTTGTGAATGAATGGATGAGATTGAGAGGTGTTTTACAGTTCGTATAGGAATATGATTGATGGGTTGTTTTCGAATTCAAAATTGTAGGAAGATTAAGATATAAAAATAACTAATTATACCAGCTGATCAGACTCTCTCGATCACAAGTTCTCGCACATCAAGTATTTTAAGAAAGACCACAATCAGTTCTCTCACAAACTGTTGTTGTTGCCGTAAAGTATATGGACCGTGTAGAAAATTTGTGATCGTGGTTGTGTAAGAAAAGGATTAAGAGGAGTTTAGTAGTTCTCTGTGTACGGGCTTGTTCAATGAAGAGGTGATATTTCTTCTGGATGAGTGCAAAACTTGTTTGAATACTTCTCGTGTTAGCGTTATAGAAAAATGTTCGAATCGTATAATAGCTAGTATTTATTTGGATAGTTGTCTTTTATGTTACTTGTAGAAATTTCTTTCATAAGTTGATATAAGTTACGTTGTCCATAGATTGAATACTAAGAATGTTACCCATCTTGTTCTTTTTAGAAGTCAATTGGGAGATTTAATGAACAAACTTAAATCTACAGCGAAATGGAATCCGTCCTGATTTGAGACTGGGGCTAACAAGTATACTGATTTTAGTAATGTTTATTGTATGGTTCAATGCGGTTAGGATTTGTGATAGATGTACATTTTGTTTATCGATTAATAAACTCAAAATTGATTGTGGTACTTATTTGAAACTTCAAAAAATATAATGCTATATTTCTTAACTGTTATTTTTAGTTGTTGAGAAAAAAGAAGGAAATTTTGGTAACGACGGTTACAGGTTTAAAGGAGAAGGAGAAAAAGTAAATGGTGGGGAAAGGGTGTAACAGGGTGTTTATTTTAATGAGGTCATTTTGGTCGTTGGATCAATCTATCTCTGACCGCAAGATTAAATTGGTCGGTCATACTTATTTTCAAAAAATCACCGTCAACGGGGATGTATCACCGTTAAATAATTAATATTTATTAATAATTTTAATTATATAAAAATCAAAATGTTAGGTCAGCAGTTTAACTTAATGGTTAATGACGGTCTAGGTACCAAATCTTTATTTTAAAAATGTTAGGTACTAAACTTAGGTGTTGATCATTTATCGGGCACCATTGATTAAAAACCCTATTTTATTTTTCACTTATCTGTATGGGCTTAATTATAGCTTAACTGGTTATTGCTTGAATTTTTAAATATTTAATTCTTTAAAATAAAAAATCTCTCAAAATATCATATATTTTGAAGAGATTTTTTTCAAGCCTTTAATGGTATAGTTGAACATAAAAGTCCCTAGAATTCCCTCAATCCCATAAATCCTTGATTTCAAAATCCAAATCCAATAATAGAGAATTCTAAAAACTTTTAGAAAGTCACGATCAAATTATTTTTGAAAACTTCGTATTGACTAACAAGATTTGAAATATCACTAGAATTTTTTATATATCCAAATCCACTAACCCCATGTAAGATTACAACATCATTTATAATATGATTTGCTTATAGTAGGGAATATTAGTGTCATAGAAAAATATTACTCCAATATTCCTCGATATTCATGCTTGCTTGATGATGAGGCTTCACTTCCAACAACTATTTGATGATTTAACGCTTCAATAACTTCAACGTTCCTAGGTTTGCTGCAAAGTGAATATGGGGGGTTTAACTGCAAGGACATTATGATGCCTCAATGAATGAGAGTTATGTCCAGGGTTTATGAGGAGAAATAATTAGAGAATGTGTACCTTTCTAATTAGAATTCCTCCTCTATTTAAAGGTTGTAGAGGTCCAGTTTCTATCTGGATTTATTTTGATTATGTAGCTGGACTAATCATCTTCCAGGTTCATCCTTATCTTAAGGATAATTAAATTAATATTATGTGGGTTGATAATATTAAAGTATATGGACAAGTATCTTGCCAGGTTCATCCCCTTCTTTAGGATAATTAGGTTTTGACTATGCATCTGGACTAGTAACCAAGTAGATTCATTTTTATGTTTACGTTTGAATATGTACGTTGCCTACTTCTCATCCAAGTTCATCTTACCCAACAGATACATTGTATTTGGTCATTTTTTGTATGGAGACTAGGCTATTAACCTTTAATGGACTTGGACTTCAACTCATGAGTTCATTGGGTGAACAGCTCCAATATTTTCCTCAGACGCCCCCTAGCTACTTGTTGAAGTGACATGGTAGTCTTCTTGCGAATAAGATCGCACTTGGTGTTGTGAGTCTAATTTTTCGTAGTTAAAAATAACTGAGGCTTGATGATTGCATAACTAGTTGCAAGATATGTGTTTGTTGATATAATAAGGCTTCTTGCTTCCATTATGAAAAGTTTTTTTGTTTGCATTGTGGCAAGCTGTTGCACTAACTGCTAAGATAGGTTGGCGTATTTCTTGGATCACGTATGAGTCTTTTGTATCAACAGTTGGTGTTGGCCTCGTGGTTGAGACAAGAGTTCGTGGTTGCACTCCATAAAACTTGGTGAGATTTTGTGTTTGCGATGAAATCAAGACTAAATGTCCGTTTATGAGGGTAAGGTCATAGATGCTTGCATGACGGAAGGATTTATGCTCGTACTGTGGTAACATTATAGTTTCATTATTTGGAAAATTTGGCATATTGCTTGCATGAAATATGGATCCCTGTGCTTACATTGATATAACGCTATATGAATATACTCCTATTGATAATATGATGACTATGTCGACGCCGAGATATGATCTGCACCTTTTGAATGGTTGTAATATTTCACAGCTACTCAGTCATTGAGATCTTGATAGGTAATAATTCTTCAGACGTAATACGTTTTGTTTTCGAGATGTAATACATTGAGATAGTAATAGGTAACATCACACCAGATGAGGGGAGCATGAGTTAAATTTGAAACATGTTTCCTTGAGATCTTCGTATTATATGGTTGATGTCGATCTTGTTTTCCTTTTAAATATCATGCTACATCAAATGAAGGGAACATAAGTTAAATATGAAACTCGTTCCCTTGAGAAGTTTGTATTATATCGTTGATGTGGATCTTATTTTCCATTTAAACATTACGTTACATTTCTTTTTATTTTCGCTCCTTGCAAAAAAAAAAAAAAACCTCGCTTTCTCTCTCTAGCTCTAACAAAGCTACTTCATGCAAGTGGTGTCCTTTTATATATATATATATATATTTATTTATTTTTTCTCTTCGCTCCATCTCCAAGAAAGCTCTTCATGCAACAAATTATTTATTTTTTCGTAATATATGTATTAATTTAAAATTTTCCTCCAATTTCATCCAAGCTTCTGCGAGAATTGAATTGTTTTATGTCTTCTTTTGCTCTAGCTCCATCAAAGTTTATGCACACAAATAATTTATTATTTTTATTTTTTACTCTGGTTCCAACAAAAAGCTTATGCATGCAAATTTCTTTTTTATTTTTTGCTCCAGCAAGCACTGGTAAAAAAAAAGGGCTTCCGTGACAGTTCAAAATTCATAATCATGACAATTCAAGAAATACCTGTCACAAAAGAATAAGCTACGAGGTATACGCGACAGTTTCTTATAAAAACTCACACTAATAATGGTACAAAACTGTGACAGTTTGTTAACTGTTACTTAATAATTATACCATGACAGTTTTTGTACAAAACTGTTAGTGTATATTGATGTACAATAACAGTTATAAATTGTTACGATTCGTAAGCAATAGCTACAGTTTTATATAATAACTATTATAGAAGTGTATAGCTATATATGACAGTTTCTGTCAATTAAATTCATTTTCATTTATAGTGAGAGTTTTGATCAAAAACTGTTGTTGTACATATAATCTACTAGCAGTGGTTTGTCAAGTGATAAGTTTGTTTTCTAACTTCTGGAAGTGGGTCTCTACACACCTTCGCCTATCTTTTTGTTTGGAAAACCATAATTTTTCTATACTATTACCCATCTCTCCGTTTCCATTAAATTAAAAACCTAATCTCTCTCTTAAGAAAAATCTGGGATCTCATCTAGGGTTTTTCTTTTGCTTTAATTCGTGTACAATTGTGGTACTCTATTCATCTTCTATAATAATTTAATTTTGTTACTTCTTCACCTTCTTTATCACCACAAATCACTGAAAATGGTGTTGTTTCATCATATGCAGATCCTTCTCCTGATGATAATCAATCTAAAGTTGTTGTGATTCAAGTAAGTTTTGAGTTTAATTTCATGGGGTTCTTATAAATTTTTCATAAATTAGTTCAAATCTGATTATTCATTACAGAAGTTAGTGATTGAGAATGGCGATTATAGAAGCAGTGGTAGGAAGGAAAGATCTAAGAATTACACCAGCAGTAGATCCAACCAAAATTGAAGAACTAGAGAGTAAATACTGTTGTGCTACATGCTACAATGTATAAGGAAATTTTTGAAGTAGTACTTAGCGGTTCTGTTAGTGAAATTTGGTATTATATTTAGTTTCATCCTAGGTTATTAGGTTATTAGGAAGAAAATAAATAAATAAATTAGGTTTTTGACTTTTTCCTATTAGTCCCTAATCGTGCAAGAGAGTGAAAATACCTAAAGAAAGAAAAAAAAACAAAGTAGCTTCAGTAGTATATCAGACCATTAAGTTTGGGTGAGGAGAATTATCAAGTAATGATCAGTGGTGGTAAGTGTTAATCTAACTTGTTTCATTCTTAATGGCATAATCAAGTTCCAATTTGTATAACATGATTCTCTTGTTTCATATTCCATAGGGTATAATCAGTTAAAGCAATTTTACATAAGTGGAGACGATTGGATTCCGGAAGGTTGAGGCAAGTTTATTCGGTCTCTTTATCTTGGGTAGATGTAGAAATGGTAATGAATATCTTGTGAAATCACAGTTGTGCAGTGAATTTATTTTTTCTGATATGTTTTTGTGTTTAGATCAAGCTTTTATGGTTTATTATTGGTTTTTTGATGAGGTGACCATTAAGTAGTCTTTTTATTGATGTATGAAATAGTGATCAACATGGTTACTAGTGTAACTAAATCTATGTACTTTGGTGGTTTATTTTATTGATGTTATAGTTGCTTATTGGATTAGTCACTAGTAATTAGCTAGGTTGTCTATAACTATATACATGACTGGATGATGAATGAGACGTGATGGTTAAAAGTAATGGAATGGTTTTCATCGTAATGGTGTTGGTTAGGTACTGTACATATGTTTTTTTGGTAAGTATTAACGTAACTATCAGAGAAGTGTTGTAGGCGAAATTGTGATGATCTTTCCTAATTTGCTAGAGCTTTTTTGTTCATCTTTGTCATGCTATCACCATATTGCTCCATGATTATGTATACATTATGTTTGTTTCAACGATAAAAGAGCTCACAGTTCCTTCAACAAATGATAGAAAACACACATTTTTCGTTTTAAGTAGTTGATTCTTATCAGGTTGTATTTTCTTAGCTATGTGAAAGACGTGGAGGGTTATTGACTTGTGAATGTCATGGTTTTATTTGGAATATTCCTTGCTAATTAAGTACTAAACTTAAGCATGTCTAGTGTAAGTCACTGAGTGGACATCGTCAGGGAATTTTGTGAGAATCATGTTTAAGTGTGTATGTAAATGTTGGTCTGTCATATTTTAACTAGCTTAATACTCACTTGAGTAGTTGATAGCATAGTTTATCTCCTTATAATTAAACTTTTTGTTGTAATTAACCTCGACATCCTTAAAATTGACTGGAATTAGCATGTGGTTACAGTTCAGTTTTAGTGTGTCTCTGATTGAGAGAAGTGTATGGTTCCAGTTTAAGTATACGCAAAATGGTTAAATGTATCCTAAGACAGTTCTTCAGTATTCTCCAAGATGAAATAGCTAGGTCTTTAGATTGTTTAAAGTTGAGAACTTGAAAAAGTCAACTGACTTCTTTTATTTCCGGTGACTAGTCAAAAAATAACCTCTCATTCTAGTGTTTTTGGAACTAGTATGCTGACTGCTAATTTTGCTTTTCAGGAAACAAATACAATCAAGCCATTGACTTGTATACTCAAGCTATTGAAATAAATAGCCAGAATGGTGTTTACTACGCAAATCGTGCATTTGCACACACGAAACTCGAGGAATATGGGAGTGTTATCCAGGATGCAACGAAAGCTATCGAAATCGATCCTAAATATTCAAAGGTAAGCTGTTTTTCATTGGGTGTAAGGGTTATTTTTAACTATGTAGTGTATTCTGAAAGCTCTTTGTTATTCAGGGTTACTATCGCCGAGGTGCAGCATATCTTGCAATAAGAAATTTTAAGGATGCTCTGAAAGATTTTCAACATGTATTTGATCATTGAGAATGTCCACAAACCATGATATCTGGTTGAATATATGGTCATATCCATATCTTAAACCATTATACTCCATTTCTTTCCTTCGTCAAATTTTTATCTCATGCTCACTAGCTTAAGTTGCTAGGAAAGTACATGTTGCCCATTTTTTTTAAATTGACCATAATGTGGTATAAAAACAAATTCAAGCCATTGCTACGTTCTGTGTTCACGTTAGGTACCCATTTCATCCTAATGTTGATGGAATAAAAGCATTAACTCTTCTGATAATAGATGAATTACTGAAATGGCTTATAGAAAGACATTTCACTTGTCCTTGCATCACTGTTTCCTGTGATGTATTGTTCAACAATGTCGTTTCTTGCACTAGCTCACATTCTTTATCATTTTCTAGGTCAAGAAAATATGTCCTAATGATCCTGATGCTACTAAGAAGTTGAAGGAAGACGTTATTAACTTTAGTTTGAAGACGTTATTAACTTCGGTTGTTTTACAGCCATCATTGGGTCTTAATGGTTGTGAACTTGAGTATTCAAAAAGTATGGTGGTTGGATTCGCAAGGGGGGCAACAAGATAAAGAAATTGACAAAATCATGCAAAGGTCAATTACATTTCTCTTTTCATACTAATTTTGTATTGTCATTAAGTATCTTCATATTTACTTAAACTTATTGTCATCCAGGGTTGTGGAAGGATGCCTTAAAAAAAGACATTAGAATGGTTCTACGATGTTTTGTTTTCTACAAGTAAGTGCACTAACTTAATTGTGATGATAAATTGAAAAATTGAACATTATTAACCAATATATTGCGTATTGCATGACTATTAACATATCCCGCAACATAAAAACAATTGGGAATCTGGATTTTATGCAATGCGATTTATGAAAGAAATCATAGAAGGGCAGCTAAAACTGCATAGTACAGTAATGGTAAGTATACTTTTGGAGTTTTCTTGTTTTCCTTTTGATTTTCATCTTCTTAATTAGTTGTTGATTTTAGAACTTTGGTGTGTTTGTTGAAGGCTTTACATGAATGGGTTTTTTGCAAATGAAAATGCCTTTTGCCAGAACTTGATATGTTTGTTATACCTCAAATACAATATTGATGTGGTTGATTTATTGTGAAACATTCCCCCTACTGGACTTCGATACCTATAGTTTTCTTGTGGTGAGTGAGTAGTGCTGGTGGTGGGTTACAGAGTTGGTGTAAGTGGTTTGTTGTTAATGAATGGGTGGTGCTTCTGAGTGCTTGATTTGGTGGGTGTTGTGTTTGGGGAGTGAGTTAATGGAATTAATTAATGGTACTTATTTTATGAAAATACAATTTTTATTTTGGTTAATTACTTCAAATAGTACTTACTTTGTATTCTTTTTGCATAGGAAGTCCAAGTACAATGAAGGAGAGATCATGGAAGTACGAAGAGAATGGGTAAACCATGTGCTGCTGTTATTAGTGACATGAATTGGCAGGAGTAGATCGGGGAAATGAATTGGCAGGAGTATATTTCGATCAGCACTTCGGAAAATGGATGTGGTTTCGATCAACACTTCATTGTTAATTTCTTTTAGTTAGTACTATATAAGACTACTTTTATATCAAGTCTTTTGAATTATGTAGTACATTCACTTCTAGTTAACTTATTTTATTTGAACTTACTAGTTCCGTACTAGCTATCTGTTAAACAGTTTATTGAGTAATCTAATTGACAATTTTATTAAAAGCTAAATTTTCTTTCTATAATTTTATTGAGCAGTATCAGTAACTAGTTTGCTACAAATTATCCTTCTACAAAGTTGACTCTTCTATGACAGTTTTATTTAGAAAACTGCTACTTTAGTATAAGGAAATTGAGTAATTGATGACAGTTTTATGAAGAAACTCTCATCTTAGTCTAAGAAGTTAAGTTTTTATGACAGTTTTTATGGAGAAACTATCACCTTAGTAAAAGAAATTAAGTTATCCATGACCGTTTTTATGGAGAAACTGTCACCTTAGTAAAAAAATTAAGTTATTCATGACAGTTTTTATGGAGAAACTGTCACCTTCGTAAAAGAAATTAAGTTATCCATGACCGTTTTTATGGAGAAACTGTCACCTTAATAAAAGAAATTAAGTTATCCATGACAGTTTTTATGGAGAAACTGTCACCTTAGTAAAAGAAATTAGGTTATCCATGATAGTTTTTATGGAGAAACTGTCACCTTAATAAAATATATTAAGTTATCCATGACAGTTTTAGTTACAAAATGTTATTATATATTATCAACAATGACAGGTTTATGAAAAAACTGATACTAATAGTTATGATTCCTTGACAGTTTCTTATAGACCCTTTCGTAACATAGCCTTTAATGACAGTGCAATAATTTTTTTAAACTGTCACATAAGTATTTTGGTGGCATTTTTGAAGTGTCACGGAAGCCCAAATTCGTACTAGTGAAGGCTTCCTCACGAAATTGGCTTTGTTCGCTCAAGCTAGCTCTAGCTCCAACAAAGCTTTTTTTATTAGTAGTAGTATTATTATTTTAATTATATTTCTCTCTAGCTTCTTCTCTAACAAAACTTCTTAATGAAATGAGTTTTTTTATTGTATGCGAGCTCTCATTGCCATGAGAATAGGGTCCCACTAACCTGGAACTGGGGCCTTTTTATCGTGGATAATTCATCTTGTTCTCACTATCCTGGAACAAGGTCCTTACTAATTTTGAGTATGCGCTAATACTTATTTAGCTTGCTCATAAATTTACGGGAGAATTGACTAAGAACATGTGAGGGATATGTTTAAACAACTTCTCTAATCAAAGCCAACTTTAGTTTGCTCTCACTTCCCTGAGATAGGATTTCGCTGCCCCCTAGAACTGGGTCACTGTTATTTTTGACCCTGCGCTAATACCAGTTTAGCTTGCTATTAAATTTGCGAAAGAATTGACTAAGACCATATGAGGAATGTTTTTGAACAACTTCTCTAGTCAAATCCAAGTTTTGGATTGGTCTCAGTCATGCGAGAGTTATTGTTTAATAACTTCGACTAGTATGTTAGAAATTTTGGTCGATTCTAGATACGAGAGAGTTATTGTTAAACAACACTGGCTAGTGCCGAAGTTTGTGAATCATGGATTTGTTTGCGAATTGTACATGTGTTGTAGAACTAGAAAATGTAAATAATGTAAAGAAATTGAGTAATCGTTTAGGCTTACCTTATGAAGTAGAGACGGATCCAACATCGTAAATACACATCATGTAGTTACCATGCCAGTTTACTTTTTTATTTATTAGTTGAAAATAATGCATGTCCAACTATCTGCAAGATGTAAGATGCGAACAATGGATGTAGTTATTTATCAATAGTGATCTTTTTCCAAATTGCTAGAATTCCAAGTTTTGGGCTCCATTTTCCTGCTCCTGAATTAATATAATTCCCCGACTGCTAGCTTATTTATCAGGTACGGTTTTTCTCTCTGTTTACAAATATTTAAACAAGACGCCCACAATTGTTCGACTATTGTGAGAGATGTGGAATTTGTTCAATGTACTTTCTTATGATTCATCAAGATCATGTTTAAGTTCATATTACTCTAAAACTCACACATGAATATATTTCAATTATTGTAAATTCTAGAAGGTTTGAACTTGGATCGATCAAATTAAAAGAACTCGCGATTAGATTTCCTTGAAGCTTCAATTATGAATTCGACGAGATCTGGACTAGTTATCGGTGTTGCAACTATGAGAGGCATTTTTTTTCCAGCATTGTTATACTCGTGGGGATTAAGATATAACTCTTGTTGATGTGGTTTTTTCAAAGAACCACTGCGTGTGTAGTCAGGGTGCTGAAGACTTTAAACTGCACAAGGATGATGATACTTGTACTTTCTTGGGTGTCCAGAATGAAATGAATATCGGAAGTAATGGGCATGGTGAGTTGATTCAGTTGAACAACCTATTTCTTATTTGCGCGCTTGAAATCTTCCTTTACTTTATAGCGTGATGATAAGGCAGCTATTTGAGACTTCACTAAATAGCAGGTTCATATGTTGTTTGTTGGCGTTTATGAGCCTTGGCATGCCGCATTGTGTAGAGAGTTTTTATTTCAAGACGGCTTCTTTAGGGGATCCATCTTTGGTATAATTGCAAGTTGGGTTTTTCGATATGCACGATAAAACACCGCAAGAGAAGTTGTAGAACTTTTGAAAGTTCACGATGAACTTATTTGTTGTTATATCCTTGTTGGTGGTATGATTTATGGAATTATATCCTTTTCGGTGAGACTTACAGTACTTAAAATTAGTCACATATTCCCCTTGTTGTTAAATTCAATTAGTCCCACTCATGCCCAACATGAAGGATCATGCCCTAATTGGAAGTGTTGTTTGTGTTCTTTATTACTTAATCATGTACGATGATAGAATCTTATGAATTGGCTAATATATATCATTGGATATTTGGTTTGCTGGAACATTAAGTTATAAAGAGATGGATCATTGATTGGGTCGGTGAGATGGATCGTTAGTTGGAAGGAAGAGCTGGATAACTAATTAAAACCATTGACTTGGAATGATGTGTCCAAAAGTTAGATCTATTAGGAAGCGGCAAGTATGGGTTGATGGGCCAAGGGTGTGTATAGGAACACTGAGTTATGGGGTGACCAAATATACGTTGGACTTGGCGTAGTGATATTTGGATAATGTTATCCATTGATTTTTTACGAGTATACAACTTGAGATCGATAAATATTTGTGTGGTTGTGCTAAGAGAGTGCATGTTAATTGAGTATGTTGATTGTACTGTAGTTGACATCAATAATTGATGTTCATGTGGCGTATGTTTTTCGTAGTTGATGGTTATCTTACATTATATACTCATCGTATCTCACAGTTTACATAAACTTAAAACTCCTAAACAATCCAAACTATTTGTAATGATAGAAGGAGATAAACTAGGATTAGTTGTTACAGATTTGAACACTTCTTAGTCTTTAAGTAGTTATGACAATATAGGATCGGGTGGAACTCTGATCCTTGACAATTAGATTGAAATCTAGGGAGTTGAACTTATAAGTTAGCAGGGCCTGCGGCCCCGGTGTTTTGTTGGTCGGGTCAAATTATATGCCCCATCCATGGTCCCTTATATTCTTTTGGAAATTAATATTTGGCATTAAGGTTAGCCATTTTTAATTAAAAAATTAAGTTAATTAGAAAACATAATTATATTAGGAAACTTAGGCAAGATAAACCTAAGGTTAGCCATGTTTTAGATTAGTGGCTAGGTTAGGGCTAGATTTGATCCGGAATGCGACATAATCAATAACGTTCAAAATAATAAAATCCTAGCCGTATAAATTAAGGTCGGGACGATACATGATATATGTCGTCATTGTATTTTGAGAATAAAGATGAACGTTCGGATTAGTCCCAAAGATAAACTCTCAATCGGGGGATCCCGACCGTCCACTGTATATTTTCCAGGATCAGATTTTTCCCGAAGACAGAGGTTAGGTCTTTTTATATTATAGACTAGGTATTACCCGAGCCTACGGTCCGGGAGTTGAGCATATAGATTAGCCGGGGATTGCAGTCCCGGTGTTTTGATGTTCGGGTCAAATTAGTCGTAACATGTGGCCCCGACCGTCGATTAGAAAATCTAGGGTCAAATAATATCCTTATATTAAAATTAGTCGTGATTAGGTTGAAATCTTAGGAATTGAGCCTATAAGTTAACGGGGCCTGCGGTCCCGGTGTTTTGTTGGTCGGGTCAGATTGTAAGCCCGACTGTGGCCCCTTATATTCTTTTGAAAATTAATATTTGGAATTAAGGTTAGCCATTTTTAATTAGGAAATTAATTTAATTAGAAAACATAATTATATTAGGAAACTTAGTCACGATAAACCTAAAGTTAGCCGTGTTTTGGATCAGTGCTAGGTTAGGGCTAGCTTTGATCCGGACTGTGACATAATCAATAACGTTCAAAATAATAAAATCCCATCCGCATAAATTAAGCTGAGGCAGGGACATGATATCTACCATCATTGTGTTTTGAGAATAAAAATGAACGTTCGGATTTGTCCGAAAGACAAACTCTCTAATCGGGCAATCCCGACCGTTCGCGACCTATTTTCAATGGTCGGATTTGTCTTGAAGACAGAGGCCATGTCTTGTTATATTATAGACTAGGTATTACTTGGGCCCATGGTCCAGGAGTTGAGCCTATAAATTATCCGGGACCTGCGGACCCGGTATTTTGTTGGTCGGGTCAAATTAGTCGAGACCTGTGGCCCCGACCGTGGATTATAAAATCTAGCGCCAAATAATGTCTTTATATCAAAATTAGCCTTGATTAGTTTGAAATATGGGGAGTTGAGCATATAAGTTAGTGGTGGCCTGCGGTCCTGGTGTCTTGTTGGCCGGGTCAGATTGTAAGCCTGGTCGTGGCCCCTTAGTGCATCTCCAATGGAGTTTGGATATGTATCTAGGTGGAGATTAATTAAGAGAAAGTTTTATTAGTATGATCCACATAAAATTTAGACATATCTTTGTGTTTCAAGATCAGTCTCTAGCATAGTTTGGATATGTACCTAGTTGTCCTACTTTTATTAAGGCAATTAACAAAATAACAGTTTCAAACACTAAAAATACATGACATGGGTATGGATGAGAGTATCTAGTATTTAAAAATATATATTCTCATCCAAACACAAGTTTTTAAATCAAAAAGATTTTTAACCATCCAACTACCACCAGAGAATTTTATTTTAGAGAGAATCTCTAAAATCCTTGGTGGCATTAGTTTTTTTAGATATACAAACTCCATCGGAGATGCTCTTATATTATTTTGAAAATTAATATTTGGCATTAAGGTTAGCCGTTTTTAATTAGCAAATTAAGTTAATTAGAAAACTTAATTATATTATAAAACTTAGTCATGATAAACCTAAGGGTAGCCGTATTTATGATTAGTGGCTAGGTTAAGGCTATATTTGGTCTGGGTCGCGACAAATCAATGTCGTCTAAAATAATAAAATCTCAGACGCATAAATTAAGGTCGGGTCGGGACATGATCTCTTTTGTTAATGTGTTTAGAGAATAAAGATGAACGCTCAGATTTGCCACAAAGACAAACACTCTGTAGATGGTGAGTTGTTGACAAGGGCTGTGATCGTAAAATTATCCTCTGCTAAGCAACACTAATATATATATATATTTGTGTATTTATGCGCATATGCTTAATAATGAATGATGTGTCTTTACTTATATTCCACAAGCGAATTAAGAGTACAGGTTCTCTCTAAACGTTATAAAATTGTCCTTGTAGCCTCCCCGACCCTCATAATATTCATGTCATATCGAACTAGTCTCAAGTCGTATAAATTCCATGGTTGAATTCCTTGAACTTGTCTCGAACATGCATCGATAATCTAAAACACATCCATTAAACTCAGGAATAACTAATGCTTACACCCTGAAATACATTATAGCTTAACGCTTCATTCGCAGCGAATGCTCCTCTAACTGCTCCTTCGAGCCAAAATATGTTACTTTAGCACTTTGCTTAAATATAAATAGCAATAATGTGCCACTCCTCTCGGATGCGCCACAATCAAGAAGCAGTGCAATAAAAGACTCATTGAACCTCTGAACTAGGCTAACCCTAGTGTTTTCTCATATCAGCACCAAGTTAGCACTAGTTATTTGGCTAAACAAAACATTGGCACCAGTTAGCCACATTTGCGCTAAAAGCGCTAACTTTCCTGGCGCTAAACCCTAACACCTGAGAAGTGCTAACTAACCTAAAATGGTCTTACCTAGCACATTTTAGCCTAATGAAGCCTTAGCCAATGCATCATCACCTTGGCACCTCAACCCTAGCACTAAAAGTGTTAAGCCTAATTATAGTGCCAAAATCGTTAACTATAGCTTGATGCGTCTCCGAGCTTCGAACATGTCACTAGCCTAGCTCCAACGCGTCCCTAAACTTCGAGCACGTCTTGTCCTTGCTCGAGAGCGTGTTATCCTTGATCCCCAGTGCGTCTCCAAAACTTTGTACACTTCCCATACTTGCTCGAGCGCGTCCTAGCCTATTCCAGCGCGACCAGCTCGAGCACGTCCCTAGATAAAGATCCAGCGCGTCCCTTCTCGAGCCTGGCCTAGCACTAATACGCCAAGGCTCCAACACGTCCCTAGCTTGGCTATGTTAGCCTCCGCATCTAAACTCATTAGAGCCCTCGGATTAGCACGGTCATACTTAGCGACTTAGCCACAAATGCATTGACACTAATACCTTAGTGATAACTATACAATTGAAGTGCTAACTTCAAACCTTCTTGATACTAGATTACTAGTCCTAGTATAATAAATATTTAGTAGAAGTTATGCATATTGGTCTTACTCCTGATATGTTAGCACATTAGCCTTTTATATTAAAAGAGTTATCACATTCTTATTTGCACTAAGTAGCTAGTGTTAGGTTTGATAACTATTCAACTTAGAATATGCCTTCCTCCTCAATATGAGTCCAACATCAAGTCTTGTATGAATTTTATTTAGTTTCCTTGCCTAAGGATCCCTCTACAATATTTGGCCGTAGATGCCTATCAGACTTACAATAAGTCGCTCTGAGCTAGTACTTAGCCACTAAATACGCTATGTTATTTTTGAGTAAGTACATGGTCACTGAACTTCCCAGACCCGACAGTAATCATTCTGATTATCAATCCAATGAGTCACATAACTTGTCTCACTGACTTACCAAGTCATTTGACTTGACTTAATCAAAACCATAATGGCTTATGACTCCACTATTTCCACGAGATGTCAAATACAATGTGGGAGGATTCTCATTGGAGTATTGGTCTAGCGGTCTACGTCATCGTGGGTGGTGACACTACCCCCACGAACAAGAAGATAACAAGAAGTGAGCGGTTATAGAGCAGTTGAGAGGATGAGGAGTAGTGACCAAACAGGTCTTCCCCACTTTTTGGGAACCGCCCCCTACAATCTCCACAATCATCACTTCTCCACCTCTCCCTAACTTCTACGACTTACGAGAAATCAATATGTGTCCTCTTCAAACTATAAATAAATGATTTTCATCTATTCGAAACAAAACAGAACAACACAACAACACAATCAGTCTGAAGAAACAAAACTTACAGAATTAGTGATTCCTCCAAGGAGAATCCATTCTTCTTCACACACTACTGATATTTCTCAACCTTCTTTGCTTCCCTCCCCTAAGACCTACCTTAATCCTTTCCATCTTTGTAATCGAAACAGGACTTAAATGGCCATTTCTTGGTTTAGGTCGTCCTATTCGATCTTGATCTCTCGAACCTACTTAAAAGTACGATTCTACCGTACATTTGTTTTTCACCCTAAAACAATTGGGGACCACAGCAAGAGATCAACATCTCAATTACAAAAGCCAATATTCAGTTATTCAAAATGGTGGATCTTAGGTCTGGAGCAGTTACAACTCATATAGTTGGTTCAGGTAGCAGTGGTGGTGGTAATTATGAAAACACCCGTATTGTTACTGAGCCTCCTCGCACTAATACTACTAATCTGCCTCCTCTCGGTGACAAAACCGTTGAAGATACCGAGCATACTCAAGCTTCAATCAATATAGCTGATCTGATGAAGAGACAAGAAGTTTTTGCCAGAACTCAGGTGGACGTGGCCACTACTCAGAAGGAGGTACTCGCTTGTCTCAAGACCCTAACGTAGAAGCTCCCTCCGAATAACATTATCGTCTAACGGAGCAGACCAGGACCGACTTTGCAGCAGCTGCTGATGCTGAAACACCTGGAGCTCGAGAAGACAAATGAGTCCATATCATTCCTGATCGACCACCACAAAGGTGCCAGCAATCCAATTTTGTCTCCCGTGAATATCTGGAGAGACTCCTACAAAACCATGACAAGGAGGACTCATCCTCGGCCACCAACACTAACCTCCCTACCCGGCTGAAATTTAAAGGATCCCTCTTCCGGGAGGTTACTCGTCTCCAACTTTCTCATTGTACGATGGAACTGAAAATGCTTGTGAACACGTCTTTCGGTTTCTCGAATCACTCGGAGGACATGAATAGAATCATGTACTACGTCTCAAAGAATTTTCAAAGTCCCTCGCTGGAAGAGCCTACACGTGGTATAACAACATTGCTCCCAACATCATCTCTGATTGGGAAGACATGGTTAACGCTTTCTACAAGAAATACTTTTTCTTTTTCGAGCAAATCACCTGTCAGATCTAGGGAGAATGTTCCAGAGAAATAATGAGCACCCCAATGAATATGTGAAGAGATTCAGAATTCAATCATTTGATTGTCACGATCTGAACGTGATGGAACATCAACTAGTGGAACTCTGCGTTAAAAGTATAATCCATGTTTATCGTGTTCTTCTCAAAAATACACGATTTCAGACTTTCTCTGAGTTACATGAAGCCGCGAAACAGTATGACACGACTGCTCCCGCCCTCTTGGAGATAACCAGACCAGCAAAAGAATAAATTCATGGAGATACCCGTGGGAATTGACGCTTATAAACAAATAGTGCAATGTCCAACCGTAATTGGTGCTGCCAGTAACGAAGGGCCTAAGAGGAAAGCTTCATATCAACTAGATTCACAGACAAAACACTCTCCTTCCCATCCGCCCTCGACACCATTACCAACTCAAAAATAAACTCTGTCTCAGAACATCGCCAAAGCTTTGCAACAACAGTTACAGCCGCAGTAGGGACAAGATGTTAAACCAAACATGATGTTCCCGGATTTCCCAGTTCCAATAGAAGAGGTACTTGAACTGCTTGAAGTGTGGATAGAAGATGGTACCCTCCAATTACCTCATGTACGACGGCTTCCCACAACTCAACAGATGACAGATCCTAAATACTGTCATTATCACTGATATGTTAATCACCCAACCAGCAATTGTAACAATCTGAAGTGTATTTTCAAAGAAAAAGTGGAATCAGGAAACAATTAGATGCCGAAGGGGTTCACAAAAATCCCCTCCCTATCAGAAACTTCACCCTCTCTGAGGAATCAGCCACTCAGACAGTTCAATACCTGATTGAACGCATGTGCCAGATCCTTTATCTCTCGAAAGGAAAACATGAAGATGTTTTTGCTGCTCTGAACCATGTCGTAGCTAGAAGGCGTTTATTCTTTACGGAAGGGACCCGTTCCCAAATCAAGCCTCACTTGAAGAATTTGGTCGGCAAGAATGATAAGGAATATGACAGGGGACTCCTCACAAAGCTTGAAGATACGACTCGGATTTTGAAACTTGACAAAGTAAGTCATACTTCTCAATCCCCTTTGCAATCAATGGCCACATGTCCTATCAGAACCCGGGAGCTCTGCTTAAAGGAAAATTATGCCACAGTCAGAATATGTGAATGGGAAGAAAATCCATTTCAGTATTTTATCAAATATTTAAAAGTTTCCTTTGCTAAGGACGGGAAGATTCATGACTCACTTGCGAGTCAAATTACTTCTGGCGATAAGAAGAAACACCAGCAACAATTCTTGGACGCCCAATGAGAAAACCTTCCATATGAGATGATAAAGTCTGGGCCTTCTCGAGTCAGAGACATGGTTCTGAAAATCACTAAGAAGGTACAACTCCATGTATCAACTCCTCTAACTATCAAGGAGGGACCCTACATAATTACTGGAACTCTACTAGGTGACCACTACATGCTTACAAACCGTGACAAGCCAGAAGGAGTAGTGATACATGAAAAATGGCTCAAAGCTTGCAAAGCCTGAGTGCTTCGCCAGTTTACTTCAAATATTTCCCTATTTTCGTGCAATATTTATATTTCCTCTGAAATGAGTGCAATATTTCTGCACCCATAGTTAGGTTTTCAAGTTTATCAATCAATTCAAATATCTTTATTTATTACACAAGTAATAAAGGAATCCATTTCTCTTCACAACACTTGTCAAAAATCTACCTACTGAAAATCCTAAAACAAAACACTAAGTATGCTTCATGAAATCATAAAACTAGAAGAAAAAAATCCTTGAAAGATGGCTCAATCCCAATAGCATACTCCTTCTCTATCATTGCAAGAGTCTCCAACGCAAAATCCGATTCCTGGGAAAGACTTTCAACTTTTTTTAGCATTGGTCACAGCTTCCAGATTAGCAAGTTCTCATACTCCAGCAAAGTGTTCTCGCATGGCCCAAAGAAAATTGCGGACCTACATGACATTCAGACCAGAGTTTTCGGCAGTACTTACAGCCTCCTCCCACTCCTCGAAAGCCAGACACTTCATGTCGAGAAAGCGATAACATCTCCTGTATGATGGGTAATGGATTGGACACGGCTAGTTCTAAAACTTTATAATTCTTAGGATTACCTGTAGATAAGTGACTGAAATTCTTCCATATCTTGGTATATAACTCGGTATAAGTGGATAAGACAGCAAATCCCCCAACACGTTCATACCCAAGAAGAATTCTACCGGATCCAAAGTCAACATCAATACATGCACTAGGATACTCAACGGAGGCATTCCCCCTAACAAGCATGCAAGCCGAAGTCTTCTCCTGATTTTCAGTAGGGGCTAGCATATCATCTACATCGGGATCAATGGTAGTTCTTTTTCCCTCACTAGCAAGCTCGACTCTCTGAATTTATCATTCCCCCCCTAAAAGTAGAGAGGATATGAGTAAATTGAGTCAAAACGTCTCAAACGCAAAATTCTTAAGAATAAACCATAAAAATTGTCATAATACTCATAAACATCATATACAATCATTAAAAAGTATTATTCAACGGATTATATGAGTCGGTACAATCACAAGACGTTTTGCGAAAAACTCCTCGGAAGCAATTTTCACTGCCTCTCGGAAACTCTGAAGCTGGCAACAATTGGTGATGAATCCGGGCATTGTTCTTATATCAAAAGTTTCATATTGATGTATATACAATGTGTAGTGTATATCAATCTAACAAGTGAGCTAAGAGTTATGAAAAAAACGGCTAGCGAAGTCAAGTCTGAAAACTATCAGGATTTTCCTGGATACTTCCTGAGTTCTAATGTTCGGTCGTTTTGACGCCCCAAACAAGCTCAAAACCTTGATTTATTCCATTAATAATGTAAGAAATTGTTTTCTAATAAGGATGGAGGGGTCAATCATCCAAAACGGAGGTCGTATGAAGATTATATGGCATTTTTCCCAAGCACTATATTTCTGAAAATTTCAGACGACGAAAATTTGCAAATACTTTGCAAATTTCAAGCATAGTTATACTTATATGATGAATTTAAAGGGTCTACATGGCTTATTACTATCTCAAGGAGGAAAGAACTTACTTGAAAAAGATCCAAATTGGTGGAAGAGTCCAGCTCCATTTTACTTTCATTGCTTACTTCATTATCGATAGTATCAGATTCAAGTTCATCATGGATTTCTTCTGTACGAGATGTTTCTTCGAGCTCTTCTTTTTCAAACTCATGCCCTTCTTCCATGTTTACGGTGTCCCCTGAAGCCTCAGGAACGTCACCATAGTCAACACAAACACTTGTGCTCACATGCTACACCAAAAATATATGTATGTTATTATTTGAAATCCATAAGTATCGAAGACGACAGATGGAGCACTTACCTTCTTGCGAGCACCAGTCTTATTTACGGGAAAAATCATCATTGGTCCTTGCCTTACGGGACGTGGATTGTTGGTAACATAAAAAGCAGCATCTACTCGAGGGCGAACGACACGAATCTAGTGAAAAGAATGAAAGATGAAAACCATAATAGTCATGTTTTCAGAATTAATAAATCAAAGAAAGGATCATTACCTCCCGAGTCATGTCAATAATCAGCTTCTGTTTGTCCTTAGAAGAACCATGCAGATTGAGACGTCGAGCATTATCTTCCTTGGAGGAGGCTCCAATCATCACTGGAGACCTCGAGAGAAATTCTTTGAAACGTTTCCACTCCTTATTCAAGAAGCGTGCATACATGGTTGTTATCTGAGGTTTCCTACCCCGAATGAAGAATGGAATACTTATTCCCTTAATAAGACATACATATTAATTCTCTTCAACTCTATAATGGACGAAGCTGCGTTGTGACTACGAGGTACTTCTTGATCGAAACTCATCTGACGAGCCGCACGATCAATATTATAAGCTTATACAGAATAACTTTTTGAACAAAGAGCAAGGATATAACCCGGGGTAGAGTTGTTCATGAATGCATTATGTTCATAAGACAAGGAATTAACCGGCCTCTTTGGTCCTGACTAGAGAACCTCCTCGGCCTCTCCAGCAAAAGTAGTTGATGAACGTATATGCATGTGCTCAGAATCCCAAGGTTTGAAGTTCACCTCGATCTGGACATCTATTAAATCAAACAAATCTACAGAGTAATGCTTTTTCTATACCAACGGAGAATCCTTGCACATTCAACAGTTCCTCGCAAATTCAGCGGCTTCGACAAAGGCGCATATTTTGGGAAGTGCTCCCATAACTATGTTTGTATAAATGAGGTATTAATGCAAGAATCAATCTTTTCATGAACCCGTTGGAAGTCTTCATGTCAAGAGCCAATGAGTCTAAATGGGAATATAAAGAACCGATGAATAATTTACCAAGAGGGAGACACTCACCACCATCAAGTGCTACCGCCAGAGGGACAACTGGGAGCTTCAAATTGCCAACGGAGAAGTCTTTGATTACATCTCAAGACAACTAGAGTGTCAGAAACGTTGCAATGATCAGAGGGTCACTAAGGGTGGAATCATCTGAATCGTCCTTACCATTCCACCAATGATCGATCCACTTCACATAATATGCACCATTCCGACCCCTACCCTGTTGGATTTCTTATATCTTCATTTCCAAGGTCGTGATCATTTGCTTCTCTTTAGCAAAACTTTCTACAAAGAACGTACCAGAAACCGGAAGTTGCAACAAACTATTTACAACTTTCAGAGTAATCCCCAGGCGCATATAGCAGTATGAGTTGGTCCACACCAACGTGAAACAAAGGTTAAAATACCTTTAACATCCTTGAAGATATGCAGATGATCAGATATTCTCACACATGAAATATTCCATCCTCTTCCAAAATCGTGATCACTGAAGGGACACTCGGCATCACTTTGCACCAGCTCATCCACTTTTTCATGGGGGTTTGGTGTGTCTTGAATTCAACAGAAGAGGATACATAATCTCCTCTCTTCAAACAAATCCTTGGAATAGCTTCAAGAACAACATTATGAGGGACAACATACTTCTCAAACTTGGAGATAAAGTTACCAATAAAACCAGAAGGGATGGCAAGCTCTTCAGAAATATACTCACAAAACCTATCACAAATATGAGGTACGCTCTCAAGAAATGTAGCCTGAGAAATTTCTTTTTTAGACATGCCAACACCACTATCATGTCCATTAGTCATCTACAATGCATCCGAGTTCTCCTTATATCAAAAGAGGATTGAATCCGTAGTTTGCTAAAAAAAAAAATCATGACTTTCAAGAATATGTGTAGTTCTAGTAAAAAAAAACTAAGGTTTGCAAATAAAAAGCCACAATGGCATTTTTAATAATAATAATAATAAAGACGTTTACCTTTCTTGTTTGGTCGGTCATGGCGCTTGCTCGAGATCAAAATTCCCAACTTGTTGATATCGTGAACTTGGAAGAAAGACCAACTCTTGTCACACAAAAAGAAGAAGTCACGATGAAAAAAAAAAGGAGAGAGGTATATATATAAGCGCCAATTTGAAGAGTCCTTGCCAATTAGGAAACAAAAAAAAAGAGAAAAAAATAACGCAAAGGTTGGCCGCGCCAACTTTGGCTTGTCCCACCCGTGGAAATTAATATTTCAAACAGGGACAAGGGCGCTTACTATCCACAACCAAATTTCACGTTAAGAGGAGCACATCTTGATATCCCAGAAGCTAATTATTATTCCTTTTTTTATTATTATTATAAAGGTCACACTTATTAAATAAAGGGGAAAGAAAAAACATAAATAGAGGGGGATATGCCACCAAAACCTCTAGAGAAAAAAAGTGAAAGAAAGCAATAGAGAAAAAATCATAATTTAAATATGTGAATAGGCAATACACTTCTGTCAGCCCCTACTGCAGTGTTCAAAAAGACTGACCTGGAATTCCACCAGTGATGGGACTCAAAGTTCGCTCCCCACTTTGTTAATAAGTCTGTACAAGAATTTCCTTCCCTATATACATGAGAATACCTGGACTGAACCGTACTAAAATAATATTGACAATTTTCCCACTGGATTCGAAATCGCCAAGGCACCAAATTCTTGTTACTAATAGCTTGAATTATGTTTAGTGAGTCACACTCAAACCAAATACGTCTAATGTTGTACTCATGTACAATCCCAAAATTCCGCTGTTACCGAAGTGTCGATCCCTAAATACATAGCAAAGCATCCCATTGGAAGACCCAAATGATTTCGAAGCACTACTCCACATCCAGATTTCCCTGGATTGCCCGAGGAACAACCATCCGAATTAAACTTTATCCAACCCTCTAAAGGCGGCAACCACTGAACCAAAATAATTTTAGGAGCTAGCCTAGCAATAGTTTTTACCCCAAAATTTTTTAATGTGAGAGACTCATGCGGATCAGATCCCATAAAACCATCAACCAACCCCCAGACTCCGAAATAAGAACTTTAAGCTTTCCAACGCATTGCTGAATATGAACTATGGTATCTTCAAACTTTACTAAGTTTCTCGACCACCAAATACACCAGAATCCACTTATTACTGCCACATAAAGGAGATTACGGACCTGCGAAGACCCTAGATAGCGTTTAATCCTGTCAAACATATTAGAAACTGAAGTAGATATAATAATTAGCTTTTGATATCCCAGAAGCTAATTATTATTCCTTTTTTTATTATTATTATAAAGGTCACACGGATTCAGATTTATTAAATAAAGGGGAAAGAAAAAACATAAATAGAGGGGGATATGCCACCAAAACCTCTAGAGAAAAGAAGTGAAAGAAAGCAAAAGAGAAAAAATCATAATTTAAATATGTGAATAGGCAATACACTTCTGTCAGCCCCTACTGCAGTGTTCAAAAAGACTGACCTGGAATTCCACCAGTGATGGGACTCAAAGTTCGCTCCCCACTTTGTTAAATAAGTCTGTACAAGAATTTCCTTCCCTATATACATGAGAATACCTGAACTGAACCGTACTAAAATAATATTGACAATTTTCCCACTGGATTCGAAATCGCCAAGGCACCAAATTCTTGTTACTAATAGCTTGAATTATGTTTAGTGAGTCACACTCAAACCAAATACGTCTAATGTTGTACTCATGTACAATCCCAAAATTCCGCTGTTACCGAAGTGTCGATCCCTAAATACATAGCAAAGCATCCCATTGGAAGATCCAAATGATTTCGAAGCACTACTCCACATCCAGATTTCCCTGGATTGCCCGAGGAACAACCATCCGAATTGAACTTTATCCAACCCTCTAAAGGCGGCAACCACTGAACCAAAATAATTGTAGGAGCTAGCCTAGCAATAGCTTTTACCCCAAAAAATTTTAATGTGAGAGACTCACGCGGATCAGATCCCATAAAACCATCAACCAACCCCCAGACTCTGAAATAAGAACTTTAAGCTTTCCAACGCATTGCTGAATATGAACTATGGTATCTTCAAACTTTACTAAGTTTCTCGACCACCAAATACACCAGAATCCACTTATTACTGCCACATAAAGGAGATTACGGACCTGCGAAGACCCTAGATAGCGTTTAATCCTGTCAAACATATTAGAAACTGAAGTAGATATAATATCATAGTCAAAAACATTCTGAATCCATCCCCAAAGACCTAAAGCATAATCAAATTTGAACATGAGATGAAAAGTAGTTTCTTTACAATGTTTAACCGAGCATAATAAACAGACCGAAGCTAACTGAATATGCACGTTGTCATCTGTTGGAAATTTATGATGTAAGATCTTCCATACAATCCACTTTCTCCTTGGTGGAGTCTTCACCTACCAAAGATCCCTAAAATTCTTGACTATTGCTTCCCTCCCTCTATTAAACTCGTAAGATGACTTCAAAGAAATGTCACCATCTGAACTACCTTCCCAAATACGTTTGTCCTCAAAATGTCTAGCAAATTGCACCTTAACAATCTCATACATCATTTCAGGTGTAAGCCGGATCGCTACGTCATCCGGAATGCACCAGTATCCATCTTGAATAAAGTTACCAACTGGAGTAGCTAAAGCTTGACGTTCACCATCAGTTAAATCTAGTAAATCTGCCAACGAGAAAGCTAGCTTCGAGTACCACCTATCAGCCCAGAAATCCACTTTATCACCAGCTCCAATTAACCATAGAACTCGCGATTGCATTTGAATCCACTGCTTCTTAAGCCCAATCCAAATAGACGATTTTTTATAACTATTAATTATTAATTAGGGCTGCACAAAGGTCGGTTCGGTTATTAACAGAGCCAAATATTTGTACTTTCCTATGATCGGTTCTCTACCTATATACCTGTACCCTGTATTATTCGGTTCTGGAACCGTACCTATTTGGTCGGTTCGGTTCCGGTACGGTTTCGGTCCTGTTCAAAGTTCCTTCTTTTTCTTTTCCTGTTCGTCGAACAACGATATGTCCGAAGAAAACTAAAAACACTTCATATGCAAAGAAACTCTCTGAAGTTTTTAAGATTGAACAACGAAACACAATAAAACAGTACAACAACAACACGAGCAAGCCTAACCTAAGGCCTATACCACTCCCACAACAGAACTAAGCCAAATCCAACCAGCACATGTACCTATATAGCAAATAAAATAAACAACAAAAGAGAAATACAGATCTAGTGATGTCCAGGCATCTTCTCCTTGATCTTCTCCATTATACTCTTCTTCTCGTGATGCTGCTGTCCGGTCTGACCAGGGGTGGTAGTAGTAGTGCCTCCATACCCAGTAGTAGGGTTCAGTCTTGCTACAAACTGAGATAGATGAATGAGAACAATTTCAAGTTTACTTCAAGACACAACATTATTTATTTATAAATAATAAATGTGAAAAGCAGTCGAAAGAGATTGAAAAGGTACCGTATATATATTCTTCAATGAAGTATATGAAAGTATATGAGATATCCAACACCTGTATGCTACTCCTGTTGATGTCTCACTTTTCAATTAGCAAAAGGAAAGAACCACAAAAATGCAAGGCTCTACCCTAGTAACCTAGTTAAAAAGAAGATGCAACTACAACATCTGAAATCTGTAAATGATTTTTACAGAAAGACAAACTCACAAAGCACAGAAAACACCAGAGAAAAACAAACCTGGCATAAAGTACAACAGGGGCAGGTTAGATGATAGAGAAAATCATCCAAAGAGCTATCACTACCCTGCACAGACCACAAAAAACCCCAGCTGGTATGAGCATTATGAGGTAAGGTAAAGAAGTAGGACAAAATCAAGAACACAGCGCCGAAGTTGTTCACACTGAACAAATATTATTATATAGTTGGACAGATTGTTCAAGTAAAAGAAAGAGACACGTTAGGTGGAGAAAAATTCCAAAAGAAAAGAGGCATATGAGGCAATCAAAAAAGGATCCTAGTCTATACACTCGGCGACCACAATAGAAACTTAATTACATAAACGTAGTATCAAAAACAGGCCTGATTTGCAAAACCATGCACAAACCCATCACTGAAAACATTTTAGACGAATAACATCTTAAGGCCTATCTATCCAACCCAATATAGTCTAAAAGGTATTAAAACACGACATATATAATGAACTCCAAGCACCCAAAGAATATGAACCCACGTTTCAGTTTAGCAGGACTAATCCCTACTAGACCAGCAACGTCATGTACAATCGTGTGCCAAATGTAGAAACAAGTGTCGCCGAGTAATAGTAAAAGTAATGTAGCTGAAATACACAGTCCCCTGCACAAGAAAACAAAGCCTACAACAGTTACTAAAAGAAAACAAGGTATTGTCTAATAGAACATCATAATAAAATGTCTGAACTCCACAGAGAAAACAGCATTACAAAATTGAGAAACACAAGCCGCAAATTGCTAATGATGCAACTTCATGGAACAAACTCGTCGGCTTTCAGTTTTGAATTGCAAAAAAAAAAACAACCATAAAGCTTGCCAATAGTTTGAAACCTATTAATTCCAGCACCAAGTTACCCACTGGGACTTTATTTAAAATAATAAAGATGGCTGGTGAATCAAATTCTGCACATCCTTCATGAAGAAGCCAAAGGTCAAAGTCAAATACAGAAAGACAAACTCACAAAACACAGACAACTCAAATAAAATTACTAATCAACTAACAGCTAACTTCTATCTTATTTTCGTTAATGTCAACCAAGGATGAAGACATGAGAAACCAACCCTATTTCAAGCTGAAACCTGCCTAGAGAATCGTCCAGAAATCACAACTTATTCTGTATTGAACCCAGACAAGTGATGGCATATTTAGTAGAAGATGATGCTAAAGATTGAGTTCAGAAGAATCAAGAACTCAAGAACATTGACAAGATGAATGTGCGCTGAATATCACACAGAGAATGAATCTGTTTTTCTCACAAATCTTTTGTAAAAATGATTCACACACTTATTAGAAGATGTTAGGGATTACAAAGGTTTTATAGAATGGGAGAAAACTGAATTCCTAATACTAACGTACACTACATTGAATGCTAACGTTAACATTCAAGAGCCATGACCACTAGATGTAGCCAACCGCACCATGAGCTTAACCCTGAGCCCTCTGGCAAAGACTTAAGTGGAGTGTAAGCTGAGTGTATGAATATCTGAATTGTAACAGATATCTATTAGCCCCCCTCAAACTCTGTTGTGGACACCGGAAGCACACAGAGTTTACTTCTTAGAAATGCAAATCTGGGTCCACTGAAACCTTTGGTAAAAACATTTGCTGATTGATCCACTGTAGAGACATAAGATATCTTCAATGCATTTGACTTGATTAGTTCCCATACGAAATTGTAATCAACAAATAAGTGCTTCATTCTTGTGTGGAACACATGGTTGGAAGAGTAAGAGATAGCACTAATGTTGTCACAAAAAAGTATTGGTGCAGTTGCTAAAGGAAAATGCATTTCAGTTAGTAACTTGCTCACCCAGATTACCTCTGCTGCAGTATTTGCCAAGCTTCTGAATTCAGCTTCAGTAGATGATCTGGCTACTGTTGGTTGCCTCTTACTAGACCAAGATACTATGTTGTTGCCTAAGAACACTCCATAACCTCCAGTGCTTCTTCTTGTAACTAAGTCTACTGCCCGATATGCATCACTATAGCCCTTTAATGTGTGATGACCTTTAGTAAACTGTAGACCATACTCTACTGTGCCCTTCACATATCTTAAGATCCTCTTTGCAGTTGTCATATGTTATGTAGTTGGAGCATGCATGAACTGACACACCTTATTGACTGCAAAGGATAACTCAGGTCTTGTCCATGTTAAATATTGCAGTGCCCCCACCAAATATCTGTAGAGTGTATGATCAGATAGAGGTTTGCCTTGCTCATTTTGCACCTTAAGGTTTGGTGGTACAGGAGAAGCACAAGGTTTGGCTCCAGACATGTTGTGTTTCTCCAAAAGGTCTAATGCATACTTAGTTTGTGAGAGACATAAAGAGTGTGCATTTCTCTTGACCTCCATTCCTAGGAAATAGTGTAAGTTGCCCATATTTTTAACTGGAAAATAGTCTTGTAACTTTCCAATTAGCTCAGTATAATGCAACTGAGAACTTCCTGTAATGAGTATATCATCTACATAGACTAGTATGTAATTAATTGTTGAACCCATTTTCTGTATGAAGAGTGAGTTATCAGCAGTTGACAAAATAAATTCAAAAGAAATGAGTACCTTTGCTAGCTTGGCATACCATGCTCTTGGGGCCTGTTTTAGACCATAAAGAGATTTGTTCAACTTGCAAACATGATTTGGATTGGCTTGATCCACAAATCCTGGTGGTTGAGACATGTAGATATCCTCTGATAGATCTCATGCAAGAAGGCATTACTTACATCCAGCTGAGTAATGCTCCAGTCCATGTTAACAGCAATAGTAAGAAGAACTCTAATAGTGCATGAATTTGCAACAGGACTGAATGTCTCATTATAATCTATTCCTTCTTGTTGATGAAAACCCTTGGCAACTAGTTTTGCCTTGTATCTAGATATAGTACCATCAGGATCATACTTGAGCCTAAACACCCATTTATAACCCACTAAATTCATTGAAGGATGATAGGCAACCTTGGTCCATGTTGCTGCAGACTGAAGAGCATTGTATTCCTCTGCAAGTGCTTGTCTCCATTCTGGATACTTGCTGGCCTGAGTATAGCAGGTTGGTGTAATGGGTGGTATCTGACTAGAGATAAGTGTTGTAAAGGAGTGTTTGGTGGAGTAGATCTTTGGTTTATGTATACCAGATTTGGCTCTAGTTTTCATTTTGTGTGCATTGGGAACCATAGATGAAACTGGCAGCTCAGGTTCAGTTCCAGACTTAGTGAGACAGTTTTCACTAGAATGAGAGTGAGTACAGGGCATACCTGTTGAATGTTTTGTTGGATTTGGTACAGTCCACATTTCTTGATCTTGTGCAGAGGAGCTGATGGTGGACATGCTGTCAGTGGAATGTTCTGAGTCTGGCACTAATGGGAAGACTGATTTGATGTAGCTTGAGGTATCACCACACTTGAGAGGAAAGATATTTTCCCTGAATTTCACATGTCAAACATAGATTTTGCCAGTTTTTGCATCTAAACATTTGTAACCCTTCTGAAAAGAGTTGTACCCTACAAAGATATAAGCAATACTTCTTGGGTCTAGCTTATTAGCTGCATAAGGTCTTAACCAAGGATAACATAGAGACCCAAAAGCCCTCAGATAGTGATAATCTGGTATCTTCTTATGTAATGCTTCATAAGGTGTTTTTGATTTTAATGCTTTTGCAGGCAATCTATTTATGGTGTAGTTAGCTGTTGCAAAGGCTTCCACCCAGAATGTTGCACTTAAGCCAGATTGTATTAGTATAGTTCTGCCAACATCTACAATGTGCCTGTGTTTTGACTCTGCATCTCCATTTTGTTCTAGAGTATGTGGACATGTCATCTCATGTCTAATTCCATTGTGTGCTAAATAAGTAGTGAACTGATTGTGAGTGAATTCACCTCCACCATCTGTTCTTATTGTCTTGATGCAATGTTGTTGTTGTTTTTCAATAAACATTCTAAAGTTAAAGAAAATTTCCTTGAATTCAAATTTGTCATGGAATGGAAACAAACAACAATATTTTGTGAAATCATCTTTTATTATAGCATAATACTTGTAACCTTCCCAAGATGTTACAGGACTAGGACCCCAAAGATCCATATGAAGAAGCTCTAAAGGTTCTGTGCTAAAACTATTTGAATCAGTAAAAGGTAGCTTATGTGATCTTCCTAGAGCACAAGCTTCACAGTGTATTTTATTATTAACAATTGTAGGTAATTCAAGAATTTTAGAAATACATTGCATATTCTTGAAAGAAGTATGTGCTAATCTACTATGCCAAATTGTAGAAGATATGCTTGAAGCTGCTACTGTCAAGGCTTTATTTTGTGACTGATGTAAGAAGTGAATTGGATATAAGCCATTGCTATGTGGTCCTTGCAAGAGTGTTCTCCAAGATGCAATATCCTTGACATAAAATCCATTGGAAGTAAAGGTTATTGAGCAGTTATTCTCTGTTGTAAACTAATGAACAGATAATAAATTTTGTGTTGCCTGTGGTACTAAAAGAATATTGCTTAAGTTAAAGAAATGAGTTGGTGTAGATTTAACACAAGATCCTGAGTGAGTAATGGATATACATGCTCCATTAGCTACTTGTATTTTATCTGAACCTTGATATGGAACTGAAGCTTGCAGTTCTGATTTGTCAGATGTTATATGTGTTGTTGCACCACTATCCATAAACCATGGATTATCATTTGTCATATCTGCTGAGGCTAGCATTGCTGACCTTGTTTCTTGATTGTGAGTATTAGTATAAGAAGGATTGAGTCTGTTGTGACACTCCAAAGCACTGTGTCCTGACTTATTGCAGATTTGACAGATTACAACATATCTGTTGAATTGTTTCTGGCCATAACTCCTTCCTGATGTGTTAAAACTTCTCCTGTTACCATTGTTGTAACTTGGTCTAAATTGAGTATTGTAGGAGTTGAAAGAACCTTTGTTATAAAAAGGTTAGAAAGGTCTAAATCTTGAATTTCCTTCTCTGAACTGAGGTTTTGTTGAGTTGAAATTTGCTTGAAAAGCTTGATTTGAAGTATGGTTCAGAAGTTCATCATTTCTTTGTTTAATAATAATCTCCTCACTTAGAAGATTGTATGTAGTTCAATGGCAGTTATTGGAGGATATATGTGCCTCATGGATGTGGCAAAGGGTATATACTCAGGATTCAAAGCAGATAGAGTAATTACCACTAGCTCTTTGTCTGATATTACCTCTCCTGCAGCAGCAAGACTATCTGACAAAAGTCTTATTTCATCAATCAAAGTGGAGATAGATTTATTACCTTGTTTCGTTCCTAGTAATTTTGTTCTTAGTTGAATTGAGTATGTTGATGAAGATCTTGCATATCTTTCTTCAATATTGTTCCAGAGTTGAGATGAAGTTGATGCTGCAGCAAAATAAGGAATCACTGAGCCTGAGATTGTACTGTTGATCCACATAGTTATTGTGGAATCTTCATCAATCCAATCAAGGTAGAGAGGATTTTCTATATTGTTTGACTGATTTCTTGAATTAGTGAATCTTTCTGGACATTGGTAAGTTCCATCCAGATAAGGCATGATCTTGAACTTTCTAATAATTGGAAGTAAGAGATTCTTCCATGTTAAGAAGTTATCTTCTTTGAGTTTTAGAGTGATGAGATTCATCAGTTGATTCAATGGGATTTTTGCTATTGAACTTGATGTAGGATTTTCCATTGCAGAATTGAATTCACGAATCATTAACTAGGATGATTCTTCAATTGAAGCCCTAGTGGCTCTGATACCATAGTAGAAGATGATGCTAAAGATTGAGTTCAGAAGAATCAAGAACTCAAGAACATTGACAAGATGAATGTGCCCTGAATATCACACAGAGAATGAATCTATTTTTCTCACAAATCTTTTGTAAAAATGATTCACACACTTATTAGAAGATGTTAGGGATTACAAAGGTTTTATAGAATGGGAGAAAACTGAATTCCTAATACTAACATACACTACATTGAATGTTAACGTTAACATTCAAGAGCCATGACCACTAGATGTAGCCAACCGCAACATGAGCTTAACCCTGAGCCCTCTGGCAAAGACTTAAGTGGAGTGTAAGATGAGTGTATGAATATCTGAATTGTAACAGATATCTATTAATATTGTCTCTAAAAACTAGTTTTTACCTGTTTTGTCTAGAAGGAGCCTTTAAACATCCAGATGTGATTCCAAATTAATCCTTGGATTTATACCAACTGTTTTTTTTAACCTGAAAATAGAAATTAAGACAAACATCAATTACAAAGGCAGAAGAATAGTAAAGGATCCGAATCATACGATTAAGGCAGAAGAAGAAGTATAATTAGAAACCCTAACAATATTAATTTACAGAAACCCTAACAATTTTAATCTGCAATTAAACGAAATCGAGTTCCTGCTGCTGCTGCTATTGAAGAAGAAGAGAAGAAGTGTTGTTTCTATAACCATATCAAACAAGCAAAACCCATATTTTAAAAACCAGAAAATCGATCCAAATCGATCTTAAAAACAAAACCCTAAAAAAAATCGTTATAACGAAGTAGAAGAAGAATGAATAACCTGAAGAAGAAGGTGGTACACTGGTACTGGTGGTGGTGGTGGTTGCAACAAGAATCAAGTGGTGGTGGTATGTTGCTGTGGTGGTGAATCTGGTGGTGATGGAGAAGAACGAAGTGAAGAAATGAACACTTCTGTGAGAGTAGTGAGTCTGAAGTCGAGTGAAGTGAGTCTGTGAGAGAACTGAGAACCTATACTGATCTAGAAATGAACGTCTATGATTAAATCTTGTACTTATAATCAACGTCTTAGGATAGCCGGGTTTTTTGGTCGGTTCGGTTCAGTTCTACTCAGGAATCGATACTTGTACCTGGTTGTAGCCGGTTCTGACTTTGAGTACTTGTACCTGTCCCGAGCAGGCCGATTCCGATTCGGTTCTATCTCGATTCCTTCAGTTCCGATCGATTCCTGTGCAGTCCTACTATTAATTACATTATCACCTTTGAAAAATCTCTTACGTAAGAAATTACCCAAGAACGAATTTCCAGTTAACGCATGCCAAGTCGATTTCATCGATGCATGATTTAGAAAACCCAGAGACCTAATATTGAGACCCCCTTCATCAAATGGTAAACACACCCGCTTCTAAGAAACTGCAGAATGATTACGAATCGAGGTATCACCGGACCAAATAAAATTTCTCATCAATTGCTCCAGAGTATGAATACAGGCTTTTGGCCATTCATACACATGAAAACTATACAAAGATGAGTTTAATATCACAAAACGTACTAACTCAACTCTACCCATAGCGGATAAGGATTTCTTTTTCCAGGTAGAGAATTTTAGTTTAATTCTGTCTAAAATAGGTTGAAAGAACCTCTTTCGAGGAGCTCCTGAAAAATAGGTACACCTAAATATTTAAAGGGAAAAAACCCCAATGGGGATACCGTACTGGGAGGCGATCACCCTATCCCGACTAGCAATATGTCTACTATGAAATATAGTACACTTACCATTGCTAATTTTATGACCAGAGTTTAAACCATAATCATCAAACAAAGACAAGATATTATCCACATCTCTGTGAAATCCTTTGCACAAAACCATAATGTCATCTGCGTATAGAATATGAGAAGGAACAAATACGGTTCTAGAAGAAATCGAGTGAATCATACCTCTGGCAGAAAGATTGTTGATGCCCTTACTAAGAATGTCTTCGGCTAAACAAAAAAATAAAGGAGAAAGAGGGTCTCCCTGTATAACACCAAGAGAACACTAAAAGTATCCCATAGCAAGACCATTTACGATCACCGAAAACCTCGCCAAACTCGACAACACCTGAATCCAGTGTAAGAAAATAGGACAGAAACCACGAAGAACATCCATAAGAAAACCCCAGTTGATTGTGCCAAAAGCTTTACGAATGTCAAACTTCAACATAATGTTACCACCAAAGGATTTATCATCCAACAAATTATTGTTCCTCACTAAACAGGGGACTTAATATAAATTGTGAGTTTTTGACAGGGGCTATGATCGTAAAATTACCCTTTGCTAAATAACAAGAATATGTATATGCATATGTGTGTGTATTTATGTGCATATGCTTAATAAAGAATGTTGTGTCTCTACTTATATTCCGCAAGCGAATTAAGAGTATAAGTTCTCTATAACGTTATAAAATTGTCCTTGTAGCCTCCCGACACTCATAATATTTATGGCATATCGAACTAGTCTCAATTCGTATAAATTCCACGGTTGAATTCCTTGAACTTGTCTCGAACGTGCATCGATGTTCTAAAACACATTCATTAAACTCAGGAATAGCTAATGCTTCAACCCTGAAATACATTATAGCTTAACGCTTCATTCGCAACAAAGGCTCCTATAACTGCTCCTTCGAGCCCAAATATGTTACTTAAGCACTTTGCTTAAATATAAGTCGCAAATAATACGCCACTCCTATCGGATGCCCCACAATCAAGAAGCAATGCCATAAAAGACGCATTGAACCTCTGAACTAGGCTAACCCTAGTCTTTTCTCATATCAGCACCAAGTTAGCACTGGTTATTTGGCTAAACAAAACATTGGCACCAGTTAACCACATTTGCGCTAAAAGCGCTAACTTTCCTTTCGCTAAACCTTAACACCTGAGAAGTGCTAACTAACCTAAAATGGTCTTAGCTACCATATTTTAGCCTAATTAAACCTTAGCCAATGCATCATCACCTTGGCACCTCAACCCTAACACTAAAAGTGTTAACCCTAATTAGAGCGCCAAAAGCTTTAACTATAGCTTGATGCGTCTCCTAGCTTCGAACACGTCACTAGCCTAGCTCCAACGCGTCCCTAAACTTCGAGCACGTCTTGTCCTTACTCGAGAGCGTGTTGGAATTGAGCCCCAGTGCGTCTCCAAAACTCCGAACACATCCCATACTTGCTCGAGCGCGTCCTAGCCTATTCCAGCGCGACCAGCTCGAGCACGCCCCTAGCTAAAGCTCCAGCGCGTCCCTGCTCGAGCACAGCCTAGCACTAATGCTCCAAGGCTCCAGCGCGTCCCTAACTTAGCCCTGTTAGCCTCCGCGTCTCAAATACTTAGCGCCCTCGGCTTAACACGGCCATACTTAGCGACTTAGCCACAAATGCATTGACGCTAATACCTTAGTGCTAACTATACAATTGAAGTGCTAACTTCAAACCTTCTTGATACTAGCTTCCTAGCCCTAGTACAATTAATATTTAGTAGAAGTTATGCATATTGGTCTTACTCCTGATATGTTAGCACATTATCCTTTTACATTAAAAGAGTTAACACATTCTTATTTGCGCTAAGTAGCTAGTGTTAGCTTTGCTAGCTACTCTACTCAGAAATATGCTTTCCTCCTCAATATGAGTCCAACATCAAGTCTTGTATGAATTTTATTTAGTTTCCTTGCCTAAGGATCCCTCTACAATATTTGGCCGTAGATGCCTATCAGACTTACAATAAGTCGCTTTTGAGCTAATACTTAGCCACTAAATACACATGTTATTTCTGAGTAAGTATATGGTCATTGAACTTCCCAGACCCGACAGTAATCATTCTGATTATCAATCCAATGAGTCACATAACTTGTCTCACTGACTTACCAAGTCATTTGACTTGACTTGACTTAATCAAAACCATAATGGCTTATGACTCCACTATTTCCACGAGATGTCAAATACAATGTGGGAGGATTTTCATTGGGGTATTGGTCTGGCGGTCTACGACATCGTGGGTGGTGACACTACCCCCACGAACAAGAAGGTAACAAGAAGTGAGCGGTTACAGAGCAGTTGAGAGGATGAGGAGTAGTGGTCAGACAGGTTTCCCCACTTTCTGGGAACCGCCAATCTCCACAATCATCACTTCTCCACCTCTCCCTAACTTCCACGACTTACGAGAAATCAGTGTGTGTCCTCTTCAAACTAAAAATAGATGATTCTCATCTATTTGAAACAAGACAGAACAAGACAACAAGACAATCAGTTTGAAGAAACAAAACTTACAGAATTAGAGATTCCTCCAAGGAGAATCCATTCTTCTTCACACACTACTGATATTCTCAATCTTCTTTGCTTACCTCCCCTAAGACATACCCTAATCCTTTCAATCCTTGTAATCGAAGCAGGACGCGGACGATCATTTCTTGGTTTAGGCTCGTCATATTCGAGCTTGATCTCTCGAACCTGCTTAAAAGTATGATTTTACCGTACATTTGTTTTCACCCTAAAACACACTCGAATCAGACGATCCCGGCCTTGGACGGCCTATTTTCAATGGTAGGATTTATTCCAAAGTAAGACACTTGTTCTTTTTATATTTTGGATTTAGTGGGACCCCTTATATAAAAAAAAATTTATTAGAACAACTAAAAAATATGAGAGAGGAATCTATAATATCTAAAAACTAATAACTCTTTACCGCTAGAGACGAAGACTTTTTACCGAGCGACGAAACCTTTATTGTAAAATAGAGTCTCTAACGCTCGATACAGTCTTTGTCGCTGCTAGTTTGCCCAGCCGATTACCCATTTACCATGTGCATAGTCAAGGACGGAACCACTAGTGGGGTGGGTGGATCCAAGGACCCACCCAAACTCTTTTCTTTTTTTAGTTAGTAATGAATTTGTAACGGATATAAATATTATAAGAGTGTTGTATCACATCTATTTCATTATAAATGATTTCAAAATTTTAATTTTAACATTTTCCAATTCGACATTATTACGAAAAAAAATATTATGTGTTCAAATATGTTATTGTATTTGTAACAAGATATTATATAAAATAATTATACTCTGGTATCTTATCCAATTAAAAATTTTATGGCTCAAATTAGGCAAATCAAACCATTTATGGTTGCACAGGACTTGGCCTTATACGTTTGGTTGCCTTTGGCAAGGAATAAGAGACCTCGTAGTCTTGTTGAAGGCCACTGATGCTAGTTCCACATATTGTGTGCCCAACAAACTCCAAGTAGATTTATTTTTATTTTTAATAAGAAAGGATTAATTATACTGTATTATAAATAAAGATACTCACACATGTAGGAGGTCATTCTGGATACTTTCAGTTAACCATTGTCAAGTTGACAAGTTATGATTTTTGTAAACTCGTGGTTGGGTTTTATCAAAATGTCTTAAAATGTTGCAGACAAGTATTTTCAGCTATAAACATTGCTTCTCCATCGTTAACCTTTGCATGAAGTGGTTTTTCAGCCTCTTTCCAGTCCGGTGGTGACATGTTCCTCCTCAAAGAAGTTAGAGACTTACAATTATTTCCTAGAATTTCAAGTCCTCTGCAAGTAATCTGCAAGCAGTTACTGATGTCTAAGAATATCAAGTTTGCAAGGGACGTGGCATGCTTCTGGACCATCATATCGGTTACCTTACTCATTGGGATCTGTAGTACCTTGAGAAGTTTAGCACTACAAGAAAGTAACCAAAGAACTAGAATTAATTAAAATTCAATATGATTCTTTCAAAATTTATCTATTTAGTTACCTTGATCATTGACTAAATAGTTCAAGATAATACCATCTTGACAGGCGTAACAGTAACTAAGAAATCAACATCAATTAGATGGAATAACTGACATATTCAACTCAAATTCTATGCATCTTCATTTTGACAACAAACAACTTCTCTAGTAATCTTAATAGATATTAACATTTTGGAAAATTCAATTAGTAAGACAGTAAAAGACAAATATGGCACTAAAGGAAAAACAAACAATACAAAATTTAAAAAAGCGGGCAGAGTCGATTATCTGTACTGAGTGTATTTGATTCGCTCGAACCATCAACTCAATTCTAAGTTTCGCACACACATAAAACAATAGAAAAGCTCTTACGTCCACAAAACAATAAACAACGTAAAGCATTAGTGATAATTCTAGAAAAAGTAACAGATTTTGAATGTTGCCCAAGCAAACCAAAACAAAGAATTTGGGTATCCAGATTACCGTTACTTCACAACACTTCTCCTTCTTCTCAGTAAACTAATGCTAACTACTGATTTCAATGACCATCTTTTTCTTCTCCTCTAGAAAACTAGATGTAAAGTTGGGGATTATATTTTGTAACAAGTGTTACACAGCTCAAAGTACTGAAGTCTCAGACATAGCTCACCAGATTGCCTTGCCTTGTCTAAAACTATAAAATTTGTCACAAAAAAAAACTCAAGAATTCAAGATATCTCAAAATATATAACGTGGCGGGAAAATCTAGAAGTGTCAATAACAAAATTCTTTCTCAATGTATCAACTATAATCTGCAGTAATATGAATCTGAACCCTACAAAGGAAAATGTCTTGACAATTTGTGAATATAAATGTCACTGGAAATGTCTTATGAATTTATTAGCATGGCAACAAAAACTTAAATTTGCCATTGAAAGGAAAGGATAGAATCCTAACTTGGTCAATGCAGACATAATCAACAAGTAGTGAATCAACTCGATAAACTCTACTATGAATTCAGTTCGAAAAGATCTACAACATAAGAACAGAACTCATACAAGGCGATGAAAATGAAATTTTCAAACCAAGACTAGAGACTTTTAGAAACATTGATCACAATATAACTCAATAACTAAGCAAACAATCTTTTATACCTCTTTTCTCCACTAAAATATGATAGGTTTAGCACTCAAAATTTCAGCTGAAAACAAACCCATTATGTTATTTAGACTGCTAAAAATTAACTAGTTAGTAACACAAACTTAACACCCATGCTTCAACAAGCACTGGGTCAGCTCAATTGACTTTGCCCCACCAACAGTCAATACCTGAACACATGTAAACTAACCAAAAGATCTACAGTTGTAAGCACAATTTCTTACTCTTAAAACTTCAACAAACTTCTATCAGCATTTTAACATCAAAACTGAAAAATCAATCTCTGTCAACAGGTGATAGAAATTTCGATCTGCTCATTGCAAAATGAAATAACAGAAGATGAGATATTTACACGCTACACTGCCTTAACGAAGGATACAAAAAACCAAAGCAACACAAAACCCATTTACACTAACTTGTCGGTACCTTTTGATCCTTCATTTCAACAAAATGCATTATAACAAACTGCATTAGTACTCAACAACAAAAGCATCATGTCACGGCCCACCCATTTTCCCACATATTGGGTTGGCCCATGGCAAGAGTCTAGGTCCATTAGAAGAGCCTAGAAGATTAGAGAAGTCCACATATTCTAGAATATTCCCTTGTACATTCTTGTAAAGTATAGAATACTCTAGAAGATGATGATTCTAGAATATGTTCTAGAATCCTCCATAGCATACTATATAAGGTGGAGAGCTCATTTGCTCAAATCATCCACCAACAAGCTCTTAAGCAATTGTAACATTCTCTCTCTTATAATCAAATACTCTCTCCCACTTCAAATCTCTAAGTCTCCAATTCTCTTGTGTTCTTTTAGGCTTACTTGAAGAGTTCAAGTGCCTCACGGTCTAGTCCAAAATCTAAGCCCGTGACTATCAGTACTCCTCTTGGTCAGGACTACTACTTAAAAACAAAAGCAACCCATTTCGTAATGGGTCTAACAGAACGAGTTAACTCGTTTAACTGTGTTTTCCTACTCAACTCCATGCATTAACACCCTACAAAAAAAAAAGTTTCTTAAGCCTCTTTGCATGCAAGAAAAAACAAAAGTTGAAAGAGAAGACATTTAAGAAACTGAAACGACCGAATTGCCATTTGTTGTAACGAGAGATCAAACGAGAACAATAATAGAGATCGAGACACAAAGATTTACGTGGTTCACTAACTGTTACGTTAGCTACATCCACAACAGAGAAAGCAGAGTTTTATTATAGAGCAGAATATTGAGTTACACCTATTCTAGGTACAACGTATGTATATATATAGGGCAAAGAAATAAACCCTGATTCGACTAGAAAACTGAAAACAATCCCAGTGATAATACATTACGTATACCGTTTAGGCGGGGGTCGCTGCCCCCCCACCCCCCCCCCCCTGGACCCCTGACCGGTCAGCGAGAGCACCGCCGAGGGGCAGAGGACTCCCCGTATAAGGCATATCAACACCATTTGGACAAAACTCCAAAGTCCAAACAAAACCTTAAAACACCAAAACAAGCACAACTTTTTTTCCCTAACTTCCGATCACTAAAACTTCCACTCAACTAATTAAAAACCCATTTCAACTAACTCAAAACAAATATTCATAACCAAAAATAACACAAATCCATCTTTAAACTTATAGCATCTAGGAGTTAAAACCACTTAAACAACATAAATCCATTTACCATAACCACAAAAATAGCAAGTCAAACTAAGTCAAGAACTTATAAAACAGAGTTCCAGTAGTCAAAATGGATTTTGATTGTTGTTCTTACCACTTAGCAACAATATCAAATCCAGAGTTACTAAGCATATGAACAGAGAGATGATGAAATTTCTCGTTGCTTCGACGAACAAGTTTACGAACAACCGATTTGATTTTTGAAATATTATTACAACGGCGACACCATTGTTGAATATCAATGTCAAACCAACAATATGGGCCAGCTACAACTTCCCGCCATGGTTGACAAACAAATGGAACTATTCTAACTAACTCCTCTTGTTGGATTCTAACAAAGATAAGAGATAATATTTCTGGATTTAGACCTTCCCAAAATCTCAAATAATTTGATGAATCCACATTAGAACTGGAGTCTTCATTATCTCTGTTGGTTGTCTTGAGACGCTTCGTGGGATTAGGGCTCAACATCATCTTCTCTCACACACCAACTCAGTCTCCACCTGCTTTCTCTGTTCTTGTAGAATAGAAAGGGAGTGAAAAAGTGGGTTTAAAGAAAGAGGTGGAATTAAATACACCTTCGTTTCAGGAAAATAGTTATTATCACTTTTTCATTTTAACCTAAAAATAGGTCAAATTGAAAAAATAATAGTAACTATTTTCCTGAAACGGAAGGAGTATTATTTTATTATATAATTTCTGAGAAATACGAAGAGTTTTTTCTTTTTTTAATGCTGTTTTAGTTTCCAGTGTGAAATTATCATTTTTTTAAACATAAAAAATGTGAAAATTAAGAAATTTGTAAAGCTAATTTTTGAATATGGAAATTTGAAATGCAAATATGAGGTGTGTTTTTTTAAGCATAAAATACAATTTTTTTTTTTATTCATATCTATATTTTTTATAAATTCTATTACATTTCATCCCAACTACACAAATCAAATTTTGCATAACTTTTTCTACTAGGTAAACAAAATTCATCCTATCTATAATAACTTTCATTTCATCAACCACCGTCGACTTTCTTCTTCCTCTATTATTGTAACCTCTATAACTCATGCTACCACCACAACGTCGCTTATATATATTATCATCACCACCATCGATGATCTAACAAAGATCTATAACTCTATCATCACCGTTGTTTACCAAAGATCTGGTGGACCATCTAGTGGAGCTGCATCAGAAGACGGAGAAGATGATTCCCACGATGAGCTTTGAAGAGATATATGCTATAAACTTCTACAGAACTGTGACAAGATTTTCCAAGATCAGAAGAGAATTATAGCAAATAGTTAAACTAGGAATGATTCCTCTTGGCAGTAATATATACATGTTGACCTATGCAGGGAATTTAGTTAGAAAAACTCGTCAACCGCCAATATTGAACCCTTAGAGCGTCTACAGTGGGACGAGTAAAAGACGAAGTAAACCCAAATTCACTCTTTGATCGCCCCAAAAGTAATCACAGTGGGACGAGCAAATATGGTTATACTCCAGATTTTTCAGTGTTTGAGACCAAATCTGATCCCAAATCTGGACCAAACCCAATTATGGTGGAGTGTTCTCCTAGCATTACGTTTCGCATCAAGCGTTTAGTTAGCAGTACGTCTCTTGACAGGCGTTGTGGTGGAGTATGTCTCATGATCAAGCGCAACTCAAGGTCAGGCATGTAGTAGGCGTTAATATAAGAGCATGCCCCACTGGACGTTAACTTATCTGAACGCTTGACTTGAGCCGTTGAAAAAATATACGCTTGTGTTGGGCGTTAACTTATGCAAACGCCTTGAAGAGCATTTACTTTAACATCACTTATCTTAGGTGTTGCTCAACTCGTACGCCCCACCATACGTAGAGATTTGCGCACGCCTGTCATTTAGGCGTACAGTTATAGGAACGTCTGTCATCAAGCGTTCATGCAGGCATACATTTCTGTCTGAGTGTTGATCAAGCGTCCGCCCAAACCAAACGTTTCAGTACGTAACCGCTCAACGAACATACGTCTCTCTACGCATGCGCCCAATTTCAGGTGTAAATTATGTTAACGCCTGACCAAATTATACTCGTCCACCACTGCGTGTGAGACGGACTATAACCCAAAAAATTGGTTTTTACTCTTTGGTTATCCTCTTTGGTCATCCCATGATTGTGGATGCTCTTATGGTTTGATTTGTGAATATTTCTCATCTTTTTTTCTCGATGATCAAGAGAGTTTTTTAGGACATATAATCTACATTTTTTGTTGTTTATTTTAGTTGTCCACACTATTATATTATGTAAATTAAACGAATAGTTGTCGATCCCCAAACCTGATTAAGACAGTGATTTTTAAATTAATTATCAAATCTGATTAATTTAGTGGTGGTGAGAGTTTAGTTAACTATGGAGATTAGATAATATTAGAGTGAGTTTTGTTTACCCAATCTAAACTCTCATTTCTGAATAATCTAATAAAGAAAAAACTCAAATAAATCGATACTTGTTACAACTTTATTCCAATCACTAGTGAACTTGTAAAAAATATCTAAAATTTAGTCTTCCAAAGATCCAAGTCTTGTTGAATTTTCTTGTCTGTAGGACCGTTAAAATACAAAAAAATACGGAAGACGAACACCCACTCTAAAAAAAGAGTTACACATAAATTAGTTTGTCTAGTTGGGATGGGACTTATGAAAAGTGTGGTTGGGAAATAGGTAAAACCAAAAAAAAAAAAAATTGGAAATTGTGACTTTGGATCCCACTCATAAGCTTTCAGGCAGCGGCTTAAAAAACTCCAAGAAACCTTGTTGTAAGCTTTGCCTATGTCGATCTTAAGCGCAAAAGCCCTATAACATACTTAGAAAAACTCATGGAATGCAGTAATTCCTTAGCAGTAACAACATTTTCCATGATGTTTCTACCAGGAATAAATATAGATTGCACTTTGTCCACAAAATTTTCTAACAAATGCTTTAACATCTCATCAATAAGCTTAGTAATAATTTTATAAAGAATATTACATAGGATAATAGGCTTGTATCTTACAAGACTAGAAGGTCTTTTGACTTTAAAACAATCTCAAAATGCTAAATACGCAAGACTATTCAAAACCTGGTGGTGATGACACTTCAGAAATGTATAAGGAGCACACCTCAATTTTGAACATCTTTGTCGGAGGAAATTAAATATGTGAATGAACTTATTTCCTTTAAGAATAGCTGATTGTACAAGATATACCATTGACTCCCATGCACTTCTTTGTTCCAATAGCTTTGCATCATCATACCTAATCAATCACATGCCAGCACCAATAAAAACTTATACAAAACAAACCGTGAAAACTTTTAATAAAACTCACCTAAGTAAATGTTTTGTTGTAGTGTTAGCCTCCGATTCAGTTGGCATGGTTCATACATTGTTGTGGCCAAGACGAGATTTTGGATATGACAGGATGCACGGGGCATCTAGTATTCATATTGCACACGTCATTAATGGGATGTGAGGCTCGTTAGAGACAGTAGCTCACTGGTGGTCATCCCTTGGCACTTGCAAGATTAGCAGAATGCATCCAATACATGGTAGAAGCGAAAATAATGTAAAAGAAAGTAAATTTTTTGTTTTACTATTCTTACGCCTAGTGTATACTCATAAATGAATACAAAGGGTGGCATATGGGTTGTGGGGCCCTATAACATTTTAAAATTAATAAATACATGTATATTTTATGTTATTTGTAGTTTTAAATAAATCTTATTAGCCCCAAAAAAATCTTGAAAATAATAAGATACTCATATATTCTATAGTTTTAAAACTAATTTTATCCATGTTTTATCTAACTACTGAAACCAACATAAAATTAAGGATTGTTAGTAGATTTCAATTTCTATTTGTCAGGGGGGAAAAATCCTTAATTTTATTTTCAAGCAACTTTTTGATAATAGTTTTCAGTTTCCAATTTATATGAACCATATGGAGAGTATTTTAAAAAAAAAATAGGATAGAGTATTTTAATTTACTTAAATTGGTGTATGATAATCTTCCCTCTTTGTCTTTGACACTGCCAACTTCTTCTCAACTTTCTATAATACAAAACAAGGTGTAGGCAAGTTAGCCTAGATAAGGATTTGTCTAGCAGATATATAAAGAGTGGTCAGGATTTGTTTGGACAAGTTAGGCTAGATAAGTGATGGTCCAGATTTGTCCTCCCAATAGATAAATCGACGATTGTGGTACTTCACATAAGCACTCCTGTTTCCAGTGAAATGCCTTAAATAACCCTCAATGTTTTCTTTTGTATGCTCATTTTTTGTAGATTTCCATCAGCGGAAGGGTAAATATATACACGATGTTTTATCTTCTTATTTCTTTTCTTTTCTTTTCTTTCTTCCTCTCCAAATCGATACAAACACAATATGACTACAAACTAACCCTAAATTTTGATCTCCTCATCACACTATTTTTTAAATGGTCATTTTTGGTGCAAAATTAATTACCCCAACACTCTTCGAGATATGTGTAGATGGATTAAATCACAGTCGTTGATTTAATTCTACCAGAGACTGTTGATGTTCGATCTCCAACCGTTGATTTGATTCCAACAGAAACTTTAGATGAGGCTTCTGACGAAACTGGATTGATGTTGAAAGGTGGGGGTGCCTACAAAGACACTCCAATGCTAAAGTCAGAGAGAGCTCTGAGCATATGTATTGTGGAGAAAAGGAATAGAAATTGTGTACCTTTTGAGTTGGATTTCAGCCCATATTTATTGGCAAAAACCAAATCTAGTTGTAGTTATCTCAAATAACCATATAGATTTCTATAATAAACAAATAAGCTTCTTCAATAAACCCAATATGTTTCTTTAATAAACACGAAATGAGCTTCCACAATAAGCCAGACGAGCTTCCATATTAAGTAGGATTATGACTATGAAGTAGCTTGTGCGACTCAGACATATACTATTTGATAATGGTACAAACATCACCCCATCTTAATTCTCAACTTGTTTAGAAATTAAGAAAATTAAAATCTAAGCTGACCTCCATACCATATATAATGATGCCCTCTAGCTCCTTATAGAACCAACGCCTTATATGGACATTAGTGTACAATAGGTGCTAAGAAGATATGGCGAATCAGATGGCCGACCATCTAGCTTGAATTTTCTTCATTGGTACATACCCATAAGGAAATTACGTTTTAAAAACATTGAGATGGTTTGTGCGCCTTTAAATCTCTAAATGGCCGAGTCCAATGTACATGAGCCTGGGTTAGTGACCCGGATAGGAATGGAACGTGCGGTTGGTGGTGCAATAAAACTAAGTTTCTATTGAATTTGAAACTCAGAACTGGTTGCAGAGAAGGAAGTCGAGTTGTTGTTTCCTTTTGAAGCAATCTGCGAACAGTCTCCGACCAAGCTTCAAAGGTCGGCTAGCCATGGCTCCGATGATGACTTTCCAATAATCAAGAGTCTTGGCTGTTACCAACTAGATAAGGGGATATGGCTCGAATATGGGAGTGAATTAGGTTGTAGTTGAGCACAATTTTAGCTATAATTGTGCCACTGTTAGTTGATAACAAGGATCAAACGTGATGATTTTTGAATGTTGAATGGTATCTGAATGTTGGGTTATCTGTGAATTGAACTTTGCAGGAAATTTTGGAGAAATTGAAAGCTATAAAAGTTCGAAGCTATGGCAAGAAGAGTATGGCACACGACTGTTTGATAAAAAGCCTGAATGACCCCTTCTGCTTTTTGCATCATCTTTCAAAATCTCCTCCTTCCTGTTGGGTGTCTCTAGCAATAACCTTCTTACCAAGACTATACGTAATTACAGCAGCATCCTTGGTAGTTGACGCTGTGAATCATTGGAGTGTGCAAGGCAGTAACAACATCCCTCTTTATATAAGAACAAAGGTAAGCTTTTATAATCTCACGTACCTTAGACGATGTTTCTTCAGTTGATGTTCGTAACTCCAATCTGTTAACCAACCTATGGCAGTGCATCAAGAGTATACGACATGTTCGTTTAATTGTCCGTAACCATTTTACAGCCATTCTTCTCAACTGTGTGAAGCTTGGTCCCTGCTCTGCTTCATGATTTGAACTGGAAGGTCTTGTCTTGCGCTAGGACTTGTTCGCAGCGAAACGTTGAGTATCCGTAGCTTAGTTGTTCATGGCCCTTATGTAGCCACTCTTCCCAGCTGCATGTTGCCCACTTCCTGCTTCTCCTGCTTGCTCTATGGCCTGAGGTGGAGGGTCTTCACTGCTTTGCTCTGCCCTGTGCTCCATGCTAGCTTTTTACATAAGTCAGTTGTTGTTGTATTTACTCCGTACACACGATCATATCTTCTTGTCATGTAGCCGCCATAGGATTCAATTCCTAATACAATTGATCTTTTTATTTGAGAAGTTCAATTCTAATCAAACTCAAACTTGTAGGGGTTGTTTCTTTCACAAACACTTATGACTTCCCTTATATAAGTGGTGCACCTCAATGATCTCAATCACGCTCTGAAAAGAAGTTTGGCTCCTCTTTCAAGTAAGTAGCCTCCTTCTTTTAAACTTTCTTCTTTGTTGTCTTTCTTTCACCTGGTTATAGTGCTCACCCATACACCAAAATTGACAGAACTCAGTACCCATAGTTAACATCCCCAAATCAGTTGTAGTAACAACTCTTCGAGCCAAGAACTTGACTTATGACTATTATATTCCAAAGAGCAATTTGTTGCTCTTGAGTTATTGTCGAAATCACTTTTAAAAACCCATAACCATTCACAAGTCAGGCTAACAATTTGTGTCCTACTCAATCATTACCTGTGCGCGTCTTTGCTACTGATGGAAGATGGGTACTGCCATTGTGAAAAAACTCCTATGTGTGCCGAAGATTAATCAAGCTTGCTATCCTGACCACCTAACCCTCAAATACGCAGGCTTATGGCTGTTTCCATGGCAACAAACCCACTCCCACAATGAATCAGGTTGTTACCTAGCTTCTATGTTTGTATGGCTTCCATATCAGCCTTAACTTTCGCCAAACAATTCTTGTACACAACCATGGCAGATCAGCCATAGAGTCGCGTTCTTTTTCTGGCACTCACAACAATCTTCGTAGCCATACTCCGTACAGTCGGATTACAATCACCACCTTCACAGTTTGCTTCATACCTTTCCCAGCACCCCAAGTTCAGCTGCATACCACCATCAATTATAGTTCCATCTACAAGTGTGTCTCCTCTTCCTGGCTCCATTGTGTGGTCTGACTTTTGTTTCTCTTGTCCTCTACAGGTCCTTGCCAAGATGTCTTAGCTTATTCACAGGTCGCCATTGTTCGCACTTCAAGCCCACGACAGTTGCAAGGGTAACATCCTCTCTCTATTTTTCTTTTCTAGCCTGGTCTTGGTTGCCATTACTTCTTACACTGATTTTCACCTCTAATTGTATGCACAATTTCAACTGGATGTTCATTCTAGTAATACCCCATGAGCCGTGAGTCTGAGATCAGCACCATGTGCTGACACTAACAGTTTGCATTACCGTCTGAACATGGAATTAGTCTTGATACTAGGCTTTTTTATCATGAATCTTTGCAGACCTATTCTTCATCCATTCAAATGATGGTACATCAGTATCTTAGTACTCTCATTCTCTGGCCAATTCTCGTTTATTTACAACCAAGATCTGAGCTCTTGTGTATTTCTAAAATTCTGTAGCTCCTTCAGAAACTTTCATTAGTCCCATGGATAACCAAAGTTAAGACTAATGAAGTGAACAATTGGCAGATGACACCAATATCCTCTCTGTTAGGAACAGTACCCTCTAATGACGATCAGACTGTTGAAGGAACTTGTCAAGCTTGTGAAGCTTGTATCTAGGATTTGACCGGTGTTCATAGGTCGCAACTACTTCGCACCTTAAGCTCACGACAACCCAAGGTAATATACTTCTTTAAATCATTTGATACCTTTTTGCACTTTTTCTTGCAGATCTTCTAGTATGAAGCCTTGCTGAAAGCTTTTCTCTTTAATAGAAAAACGTCCCAAGTTTTTAGTTTTTCTCTCTTATAGAAAAACTTGATATGGACGAAATGTTCTATTTGTGGATCGTAGATTAAATTCATAACATATAAAATCGTTAAGAATTACCTCCATCTCGTTTAACCATACGCTACCTTTAATGATTGACAATCCAAAGTAGTTGAGTTATTCCATCTTCGCCTTTGTCTTTGGACTTTAGTATTATTTTCATGACATTTAGACCAGCAATGGCCCCAGCACCTTTTGTAGCTTGACGTCGCGAATCATCGAAGTATGCAGGGGCAGCGACAACAACATTCTTTATAGAAGAACCAAGGTAAGCTTCTGCAATCCGGTTGGTATCAAGCCACTAGATAGCACTTTCAATTGCATCTTCCATAATCTTGTGATACTCCAGAACTTTACTAACCTCTAGCTGAAGTTTTCCGGACCAATCTTAATCTTGACTCTTTTCATGTAGGTCGTTGCTTTCCATAACGCAGTATAGTCGGATACGACTAATAATTAGTTTCTTCAATTCTACATATATTGTTGAGTTGCGGACCTCGAACTCGTGAGACTAAGCTCTCTACTGTTGTGATTAAATCCTTTTTTGCACTTTATGCTAAATATTATATCACAAACTTTAGTGAGAATGAGCATTTTCTGTACTGAGTTTCTATGATAGGAGTGGATAGCCACACTCTGAATTGGTGCTTGCTGGAGGGGCGAGCCTTTCGTGCTCGTGGTTGTGTTCATAACTGAAACGAGGTTGTTGTGCCCCTTGCTGGGGAGAGGCTTCAGTAGCAAATGAGAGAGCTGCTTGATACAAGGCCTTGTGCTCCATTTGCATGTATCATTTCAGTTGTTACTTGATAATATTGTAAAGCGTGAGAAGTACTAGGAGACTGTTCAGCCTGGTTGCCTTTCGCACCTCCCTTACGTAATGTAAATTGAGCAAGCAGTGTGCTTTGGTGAAATGGTTACGGACATCAATTCCACCAACGGAATTTAGCCTTTAACCATTGTAAAGTGACGTTCATTTTCATTTTTTGTGGTATTATTACCACTATTGCTGATGATCACGAAACTGATCCTTCTACACGCGTTGTTGTAGTACGGGAGTTATCGTCTTGTAATCTTCCCTAGGGATTCTTGTCTACAGGCTTGCGAAGTGCACACCTTTCTGCGAGTCGAGATGGCACTTGGAGAAATGTTACTTCTGCCCCTTGTTGGTACAACTTTTGAATTGTAGCCTTTTTCAATGTTTTTGTGCACTCTGACATTTCCTTGCTATTTTTCCCTCTTTATTGCTCATATGAAGGATTTTAATAGAAATAAAACGATTTGTTATTCTCTTTAATAGAAAAACTTTGCTTGTAGTGATGCAAAACGTTTTATTCTTCTCCTTAATAGAAAAACTTTACAAATACTTCTTTAATAAGTACATTCACGATGTGTTCTCAGTTATAACTCACCGAGTGTTGGTTGTTCCAGTATTAGGGGTGTGCATCCAGTTGTCACTGAGATTTGATTGTTTTGAATCGAAACACTTTCCATCAATAAAGATGATCATTGATGGTGTGCCGAAATGCATATCATGTTTCGAAGATAAATTTGCGAATATGTACCGCCTCTGTTTTTACCAGAGTTACTGCCTCGACCCATTTGGTGAAGTTTGTAACTAGCAAAAATTTGATGGCCCCCAGGTGCAGCGGAAGATGGACCTACAATATCCAATCCTCATTTGATGATTGACCACGGGCTCATAACCAAATGTAGCTCATTTGCTGACCTCTTTATAAAAGGTCATACAACTGACAAGCCAATCATTTTTTTGCATATCTTTTTGCATCACTCTGCATATAAGGCCAGAAATATCCTTGAGATAAAATCCTAAACGCCTGACTCTTTCCTCCAGAATGTTCCTTACAACACCCTTAATGTGCCTCAGCGAACAATCACTTCTCTACCTCTCAAGTAACACAAGGAAGGTATGGTTCCATTGCAATTGTTTTTATCTTTCTCTTTTGTAGAAAAACATTACAAGTATTTCCTTAATAAATACTTGCAAAAAGTGTGCTCAATTCTGACTAAAACCAAGGTGTGAGTTTACTATAAACTAGATTTATATTGCAACAGTTATTGAGGACTTACCGCACCGAGCGTTGGTCGTTCCTTCAACTTTAGTCGCCCCCATTACTCGTACTGATATTGAAAAGGACGTCTACTATTGTCCGACCTTTTTAAAACATGTTGATTTTTCTTGCGTATTATGCGACGCTTTGCACCCCAAGTATTAGATGTATGATGCTCACGTAGTCGAGACTTGAATTGAATATGGTGTGCTTGCAGTTGTGGTAAAGCTTTATGCTCGCATCATTTGCTTTCAAGTACAAATTATACTTTTCCGAATATTGAATTTTCGTCTCCATCTTGTAGATCTTCAAATGATGAATCCAACGATCTAAAAATAGCTCAAATCGGACAAGAAACGAAGACGTTATTGATGAAACAAGATTTTCACAAACCGAACGTGTTGTCGCAAACGTGGCAGTGATGACTATGCGTAGTATGCTGATATACACAGGCTTACGGATGTGGCAAATGTTGATTGTAACATAACCGCTGACATAGCATTGCCGACTGCACAAAGATTGCTGACATGGCATTGTCCAATGCTGACATAACGGTAAGACACTGCTGATATGGTAGTAACTTGGCTGGGATGATGGCGTGTCGAACGCTAAAAGTTGATTGGTTGCTGATGTGGTGATAAGTCTGCACTGACGTGGCAGTGACTGGTGCTGACGTGGCATGGTCGAACCGAAAGAACCTGACTTGTCTAGGTTAGACCAAATGAACCGGTCTGGGTTGTCTTGAACCGGATGAACTTTTTATGAATGGTAACTGGACTAGTTTGGCAGACGGCTTGGCTTGGGAAAGGCTCATCTTGGACTAGGTTGGCATGGCTCAGCGAAAGTGCTTTTATCACGCTTTCTGCAACCTATACTTCTGTTACTCTTTCTAAGAGTTTAGCCACGCTTTATGCTACTGTTTTTGCCACGCTTTCTGCTACTGTTTCGCGACGCTATTTGCTACTGTTTTTGTAACGCTTTCTTCAAACCCAATTAATATTTTTTTTCTTCTTTGGGAACACGATTTCTATGTTTATTTTTCTGAAATGTGCATGGAACCTCATGCATGGTTTATGAATGTTTCCCCGTACTTTCGTTAGTGAAAAAACACGATTGTTTTACACGAATCCCCTTAGTCGGTGTCAAAATGTTGGTGCAAAATGAATTACCCCAACATTATTCGAGATATGTGTAGATGGGATTAAATCACATCCTTTGATTTAATTCTACCAGAGAATGTAGATGTTCGATCTCCAACCATTGATTTGATTTCACCAGAAACTTTAGATGGGGCTTTTGACGAAACTGGATTGATGTTGAAAGGTGGGGGGTACCTGCAAAGACACTTTGATGCTAAAGTCAGAGAGATCTCTGAGCAGGTGTATTATGGAGAAAATGAATATAAATTGTGTACCTTTTTGAGTTGGATTTCAGCCCCTATTTATATGCAGAAACCAAATCTAGTTGTTGTTATCTCAAATAACTATCTAGATTTGTAGTTATCGTAAATAACCACCTGGATTTGTACTTATCCTTTATTATTTGTATCTATATATCCCAAAAGATCCATGTTTATCTTCTCTATATGTGTATTTATCTTGAAAGATTCTATTGTATTTTCTCAGGATTTATGTCTATCTTGAATATCCTTGTATATCTTCTCAAGATTTGTTTCTATCTTGGAAAAACCATGTATATCTTCTCAGGATTTGTGTCTATCCTTGAAGATCCTTGTATATCTTCTCAGGATTTGAGTCTATCTTGGAAAATCCTTGTCTATCTTCTCAGGATTTGTGTTTATCTCAAAAAGACTTCTACAATAAGTCAATACGGACTTCCTTATTAAGCCCAGTATGTTTCTATAGTAAACAAAATAGGCTTCCACAATAAGCCAACTGAGTTTCCTTATTAAGCCCAGTAAAAATAGGCTTCCACAATAAGCCAATTGGGATTCCTCCTTAAGCCCAGTAAAAATAGGCTTCCACAATAAGCCAACTGGGCTTCCTTAATAAGCCCAATACATTTCTATAGTAAACAAATAGGCTTCCACAATAAGCCAACTGGGATTCCTCAATAAGCCTAGTATGTTTCTATAATAAACAAAATAGGCTTCTTCAATAAACCAACTGCGCTTCCTCAATAAGCCCAGTATGTTTTTTTAATAAACAAGAAATAGGCTTCCAGAATAAGCCATAAGAGCTTCCATATTAAGTAGGATTATGGCTACAAAGTGGCTTGTGCGACTCATACATGTACTATTTGATAATGGTACAAACAGTCATATTAAACCCCTTTCTTTCTCTATATCAAGTTCTATGCTCGATTGTGTTTTTGTGGCTTCAGTTATTGTACATTATAGATTCATAACAAGTAGAGTTCTTTATAATTCACTTTATCTGTTAGACAAAACCAAAGACAAGAGAAGAGAAGAGAAGAGAAGAGAAGAGAAGGATTATATACAAGTTTGTCCACTTCAGTTGAATTTACTTTCAATTGTGTTTTTTCGAATGGGTTTTCATGGTATTCAATATTTCCTTAATTTTATAGTTAGTTTTTGAAATTAGTTTTATGTGGAAATGTGTTAAGAATCTAATATCAGATTTCCAGCCAAGTATTTGTGAAAAAGCCTATGATAAAATGTAATGGTGTTTGATAAGTTTAGGTGCGGAAATTTGCAACTCTGGGCTACAAATTCATGTATTTTCTTTCAGTAAATTCGCAACTCGGGCATAGCTCTCTAAGTTGGATAATGTGTCTGATAAAGCTTTCATCATAGAAAGTCAAAATTAGTGCTAAATTTTCACAAATTGGAGTTCAGGGATTATACAGAGGTTTTATACCAGCTTTAATTACTTGGTTAAATTTCAAGATTAGGTTCTCATCTTTATGTTATATCACACGGGACAACTTAAGCTTTTTACTCACTTTGTGATACAATATGGGCACCCGCTCGTATCGTGCATGTGTGTGATACATATGGGAAACCACTTGTATCATACATGTGTTCTTTTAGGGTCTTAGCTTCATTCCTTGGGATGATTTTCATATAGAACTGTTTTGATTTTATGTTAATAAAGTATTGATTTTACACTATACTGTCCTTGAATTCATATAAGCGGACCATGTTTTTTTTTACTGTAATCATTCCAAGTCAATTTGAAATCAATTACCTAATTCATATGAAGAATTTTTCTACACAGGTATCCATTTATAACCATTTTTCCCTAAATGATTTTAAATATATTTGGAGTTGTTCAAGAATTTAAGAGTATTATTTTTGTTAGTTTTAAAAGGACCTTGAACAACTACCTGCAAAGTTGTGAGAAAAGGTTGTCCACAGTGTATCACAAACTTGTGGATATCTCAGTTCAAGTCTAAGTGTTGTGGAACTAATAATGGCTCTACTTCATGTATTGATTAAATACCCCTGAAGACAATATCATTTGGGGAGTTGTACATCAGGTTGGTATTTTATACTTAGACATCAGGTTTATATCATAATTTGGTTTCTCTTATCTGTGAGGAGTTGGCATGTTATTATCTTGATATAGGGTTGGTAGTTGTGTTTAATCTAACTATTCATTTGGTTTTCTTGTTGACATAGGTGCATCATGGTATGCTTTTATTTTTATCATTTATATTTAAGTGATTGTTTTTTAATTAAGTAATAATTTTTTTAATTTGTTTGCATCACACTTCAGATTGCACAGTGTATGCATGTTTATTTGTAACTGTTCGGATACGTGTGCACACTATATTCGGTCTGATCCGAGATGGTGATCAAACAGTGGCATTGTGCCTATGACCAATGAAGAAAAAAAGATGTTTTTATCACTACGTCTTCTCGCATTCGGTTTCCATCTGGTGTGCTCAAAGTTGTCATAGTTAACTAAGGTACCCATATGTCTTGGATTTGTTTGTTTTTATTATTCTTCTTTAATACTGGGGAAATTAAAGTTACGGCTAAAGAGGATATTGCTAAGAGAATGGAATCATGTATGACCATTGTTTTCAATTCTTATTAATACCTTAGAAGATTACCATGTGGTTGTACAACTAGATGAGACTACACTTCGCCAAGCCTCGAGGCTGAGGCACTTTCTAGGTACTGGCCTTAGTTGCTCAATGTACTGTCTCCCGCTAAGTTACTTTCTTGAATAGTTTACTAAAATTCATGCTTTTTTAAGACTATGTGGTAATGATATTTGCGGTATGAGATCTTAAATTAGATTATTTATACTTCCTTCATATTGATCGTCTGCATGTTATTAATCTTGACGAGAGAAGTTCTCAACACCAATGCCTTCACTGGAGTTTTAGATTATCTTTTATTCAGGTGCTTGCATTATGAAAATGTATTGTTTAATTTCATGTCCAGTAATGTAGGTATCAAATTGTTCGGTCTTGAAGGGCATATCTCAAATGTTTTATAGTTTCTTTCTTTTGTGCTGACATGTAGGTTGGTTTTGACAAGGTGTCATTCAACACTTGGAAGAAAGGTCAATTGCCATATGAAATCTGCAAGATAAATGGTCTTGGATAGTTACTAGATGAAGGTGAAAATGATAGCTTTTTTAAATGAGTTTCATCAAAGTGTTGAAGTTCCTTTCGAGCCTTATGATAAGATTCTGTACACAATGATGTAGATGTTTTCTTTTTGTTTCTTGAAACAACTTGGATGGAAACATAATATTAGTTTCTTTTGTATTCTAATTTTCTTCTCCCATTGAATCTTTGTTTTTGTAATACTTGAAAAACAATGCAATGACCCGATTTTTATGAAATCTGTTGTATTTAGGGAGAAATACAAAATGTATTTATACGAACATCACAGAACGCATGGAAATGTAAAATAATTTATATGTGTGAACAAAAAAGATACATACTGATGGTTATTATTAAAATTCATTACGTCTGCAATGTTCATTCTATTTCCTTTGATTTGGTTTACAAAGGTACATATTAATGGTTATTATTAAAAAAATTATTTCGACTATAATGATCATTTTATTTCCTTTGATTTGGTTTCATTATTAGTTTGGCAGATACTTAGACCTCTTCGGAAAGATCTCTTCCAAGTTATACCCAAGAGCTACAATACTCCCGCGACGTTATGGTATGAACTTTTTTTTTGTATACGATATTTTTTATAATATAAAATTTATTTTTTACATACGAATATTTTTTAGTCGTTTATTCAATTAATATATAAGTATTACCAAAATAAAAGTTAAAAAAATCATGAAAAACTCGTTCATATTAATTTGTTTATATTATCTTAATATGTTTATTATGTGTATTAATACTAAGTTAAAAATAAAATTTGTTTCATTTGTTAAGGACACAATTTTTTATGATATGAATTATTTTTTTTGCATATAAGCATTCCCAAATTATTCTTATACAATATAATTTATTTATTTTTGCATATGTTTTTTTTTGTGAGTTTGAGCATTTTGTTATACATAATTTATTTATTTTTTGAATGAACCATATTAAAAAAACGCAAGCTTGAAATTTTATATATTTTTAATGAGTTTGAAATCAGAATCATCTTTTCTACTCTTGTTATCTGTTATGTACATTCTCAATTATAATCTTCAAGAATAAAACATACCCCATTGAATTACTGTTCTGGATTCTTTACAGTATATACTTAGTGACTGTTGTTGTCTTACTGGTGTCAACTTTCTAAATACAATAAAGAAGAAATTTAGGAAGAACTCACAAGTGTTGGCGTTATGGTGATCTTATTGAAACCTTTGGTAATGACGAAACCATTATAATGCAACTCTTTCAAAAGTCATCTTTTTGGCCCCAATCTTTCATAAGTAAAAATAAAATAATCCAAAGAAATTATTTTTTTTTGCAAAAAATAAAACTCTATCATATTCATCTGAAGCTTAATAAATCTCAAGATGGAATATGGAACGCATAACTCTGTTCATTCCCAAAAAAATATAGTATTAGTAATATATATTGTAATAAATATTGATTTACCTTTTTATTATTTCACACCTCCTATCCTTGTATACATTACCAAATGAAGCATCAAATGTAGCAAAACGTTGTTATTTTCTTTCCAAATTGTACACATTGAAAATTGTTAATGGAGGATTTTAAGGTTGAGCTTAGGATTGTATTGCTTCTTAATAATGTCCATCTTGTTGTCTATTTACTTGTTAAGCTTCCCTTTTAACGTCAATCAGATTGCTTAACGAATTCTTTCTAAACTAAAAAGTAAGTACCAAAGTTATATTCTTTTTTGAGATATGTCATACAAATGTACAATTAATCTTGCTTTACAAATCAAATGTACCATAATTACCTTGAAATCACCTTAAAACCGAGGGGGATACACTAGGGATCGTATATCTATAATATAATACCAAAAATTAAAAGTGTCAATACATGAAGCTTTATACACAAAAATTTCATAATATAACAAAATCAAAAGTAACACCTCAAGAAAGGAACACATAAAAAAAAACTCAAGAAAATAGCATACAAACGGTTCTCTTCCTACTCTCAGAGTCCTCACTATCTTTTCATAAGCGGTGAGTTTATAGACGGTTCTCCATCAAATTCTGTTGTAGGAACTTGATCATGTCTAAGTCTAATTATAAACTTACTTGCAGGATTAATACAATGCAAAACTGAACCGTGGGTTAATTAATCGAGTTCCATAACTACATAGTTGGTATCACCGGTGTTTGAGAAATTCTTTAAGTTTATCTATAATGTAAAAAAAACTCATTGTTAATATAACATAAATCGCCCCGAATTCATCCGCATTTTGAATCCAGAGTTGATGAAATCCTTTTTGCTTATTCCCCGATATAACCTATTTATAGATGGAAAATATATGCCACGTTTAACACGTAAATGTCTTGATAACAAACTTGAACACTAAATTTCAAATGACTCTAGCCTTAGAAAGTTTACATTTCACAAACTTTAATATATGATTTCAATCGATGGTTATCTCATTCGTATATTTGGTAAGCATTATTTGGTAGTCCATTTCAACATCCAGGATCTCTTCAAATGCTACAACCTTCCAAAGAAGTTGGGGTGATGACAATGACTGCATATATCAGTTGAAGAATGACAACCAATTCAAATCAAATAAAATTGAATTCAATTGACATTTACCTGAGATTGATGTTTTTTTTTTCGAAATTTCTGGTGCACCAACAACAACAAAAAACTGCAACAACAAAACATGAAACCACAATATCAAAATCATAGAATTTTCCTTGGAAAAATTCCAAAATGGTAGAAACTTACATGATTCTTGTTGATAGATAAAAGGGAATTGGTAAGCACTGAGAACCTATGCTGGATAAATTTTGTGGGGGTTTATATAGTCGAACATTTCAAGGGATTGGTAAGGAGAAATAATGGTGTTGTTGATGGGTATCTTGTGTTTTAATAACATATGAATCAAAGGGATTGAATATCGAAAATAATGGTGTTGTTAATTGGTTGTATATTTTTATAACAGATGAACAATACAATTAGAGGAGAAAATGGTATTACCTCCGTCCCAACAAACGGGATATTATCACTTTTTCATTTTAGATGCATATGTTAGCGTTTGAGTCTTATTTTGTTCAGCTTTGAGTTTGGGTCCCGGTCAACGGATTGACCAAGTTTGATTGTGTTAACCATTCAATGGAGAGTCAAATATTGGAAATGATAAAATAAAATATAACATTTTATTTATTTACTAACTCTATCAAGATAATTGTTAGACACATAGTGCATTTAAGATCACACGTTAGTTGATGACTGAGATCTTCTAACTTGTTTTTACTGATGGAAGAATTAGAAAATAAACAAAATTAATTTTGATTACTTTCATGATAATAGTAGTTAGAGGTATCTATATAAGAGGAAGGAAAAGGGAATTTAATTTAGTTATTCATCATAATAAGTAAGGGTAATTAATTACCTCCAAGAACATGTTTCTTGGGAACCTTTTTAACAGACCAGAAAAAACTAAGTAGAATTTGAGTTTATGAATCAGAATAGTACGTAGTATTGATAACGTGGAACTACATAGTAATATGACATCTGGTTGTTATTCACACGATGCATCGACATTATTGTAGACTCGATACTATTTTGTTAACAAAATTCTGAATAATCGGATTTTGAAGTAACAAGAAAAATACAATCTTGTCTTAATTATAAGAGCTTTACTAATACATTGACCAAACTATCCAAACCCAACTATTCCAATTCTTAAAGGTTTTATCATCAAATGAAGTCATAAGATTTAGATAAAGAAAAATTATGAGAGCGAATCTGCGTAATTCCAATGTCTTCCTGGAAGCCGTTAACCTTTCAGTAGATCCCCTTCTCTCCCAACAAGAGAACTCTCCCATCTTCTTAGCAACGCATCAACTGCATCTCCTTCGCCTCTTTCAGTACCCGATCCTCTGAAAGAGCACGAAAAGGTCATTCTACTTAGCCCATATTGATTCTTTAATGTGAGAAAAGAATTTCTAGTGAATTTCTTTAATGAAATTATAGAAGAAGAAAAATAAGAATTCAATGAAGTAAATGATGAAGAACACCTAGTGCCTATACTTTTAGGAGTATTGAAGGACTAATTTTCTAAATATAAGGACTCCATCAACATTAAGGGCCTTAAAGCTCGACAAGGGGAATTTTGGTCAACTTTGCTCATCAAAAGACCATCTTACAAAGTGGATGTGACCTTCGATCCTTACAATGCTTTGGTCAACCTCCCTCGAGTTGATGATGTTATTAATCTCAATAGCCTACTTTTTCCTAAAGCTGAAATTGAACTCGCTACTAGATATGCCAGGCATTTGTTTGTTTTTTGCCTTTCACCTTTCAGTTTCATCTCTCAAGTTAAGATTGTTATTGGAAAACCTAATCCATCTTATGCTTATTTTGTTTGCATTTTACAAATTCTCTTGCTATCATGCTTTCTCAGTATAACCATACTACCAACAATCTTATTTCTTCTCAGTCTGACGTGGAAAAATTGAAGAGTCATTGTTCTAAACCCGGGGAAAATCAAGATAAAATTTAAAATTTGGTGATGAAACTTGCATCTTCCAACTCTTTCTAAGATTTATCAAGGATAAATTTTCAAAAAACTTGTCTGGAAAAAATATATCAAACTCATATCCTTGAGATTGAGAGTAAATCTCTTGAAAAAATCTTGGCTACTGGTAAAGCCGAGCTGATGAGATGATGTCCCAGCTTCCTGCTATTACAGGTTCTGAAGAACCCTTGAAGCATGAGCTAGAGTCTACCAATGCTGAACTTTTTAGAGGTAAAGCTGAGAATCAAGCCATTTTAGAAAGTGATTATTCTCTTAAGCTTGGGATTGATACAACGAGAATGAGTTATCACTAGCTCATACACAAGTTGCCGATGACATTAATGTATAGATAAATTATTTTATTTTTGTAAGTATCTAACACTTTTTGATTTTTAGGCTTAGTCATCCACTCCTGGAGAGAATATTAAAGATTATATAGGCGAAGGAGCTGATGATTCTCCAGATTTTAATTTTGAATTCACCTTTCCTGATGGTGAAGATGAAAATAGAAATGGAGATGATGGTGGAGATGATGATAACGATTCCCCTTGAGCTTTTATTGTGTATTTTGATTATTTTTTGTCTTTCTTTTCAGAACTTTTTTCCTTGGATGTTTTTGTATAGTACTCTTCATGTCTCATTTGTATGAGACATTTTGAGATTTTAAATGATGAAATATTATTATTATTTTGCTTTAATTTTAATGGCTTCAATTATGATACTGATTTTCTTACATTTGCATTCTTCATTATATCACTTGTTCAGTTTCAATGGAGTTACGTGGGCTTCCCTAGGCTTAGTTCCAACTTCTTCCCTAACTTGATTTGCATAATCTTTATCTTGTTAGCTCATTCAATTTTCATTTATTAAATTTTTTAGTCTTAGATTTACTTTGCCATGACTTGTTTTATCCATCCTGTCCTTGGATTTAGTATAATAATTTTTGGTATTTTCCCATCTTACTTTTCTTAAAATTTTATATAGGTTCTAGGTTTATCCGTTCTTGTTCAGTCTTTCTTATTGTTGTAACATTTTTTGGTATTTAAGTCATTGTCCCCCTTCCCCCCCAGCTATATTCCATTCGGCGAACCCTACCTGCCGAATTGGGGTATTACAATACCACCACCTTAAATTGGATCCCTCCTCGGCTCCGGAATATATTCAAGCCCAGATCTCCGGCGTTCCCTACCACCTATGAGACCAATACCTAGAACACCCCGTCCATCGTACTCTCTCACCCTTGGAAGGTGACCCGTCGTCGGCTCTGATACCACTTTGTAATGACCCGACCTTCCATCAATATTGTCCCCACTTAGCCACTGCGGTCATCCAGCAGTGTGGGGTTTTCTACGGGCACCGCTGCGGTCATCCAGCAGCAGCTTCCTGGGAGGTCACCCATCCCTAGATTACTCCCGCCCGAGCACGCTTAACTGCAGAGCTTTTTGCCAACTCAGAAACAGTTGTGCTGAAGACGCCTCGATGTTAGGAAAGGACAAACCATTACCTATATTCCATTCGGCGAACCCTACCTGTCGAATTGGGGTATTACATTTCAACTTCCTTATCTGTAGTGGTTTTGTAACATGTCTTACTGAGCTATCATTGGGTTAGCTAGTCTTATCATGGCTTGCTTGCTCTCTCACCAGGATAGGTCTTTTGTAGCTTCACAATTTTTTGTTCTTTGGTCTTGAGTGTACTATTTAACATGTGCGACCATTTATTTTGAGGTATTTTTATTCCTTATTGCCTTTGACCAAATATTCAAAGAAGAATTTATAAATTTATAAGCTTTTTTCAATTTTCAAAAGCTGGCTCTTCTTGATACTGAGTTCTTTGCTTCTAGTTTTTTATATTTGCCAGCTACTTTCCTCTTTGGAAAGGATAGATTACCTAGTACCCACCAACCTTTTTTTATAGAATAATGAATTTGTTAGTACTTTTAACAACTAAAATAAATAAAACTTTCAATGCGAAAAAGTAAAAGCACACACACACATGGATTTTGTTAACGAGGAAAATTACAATCTAGAAGAAAAACCCCGGGACCACGTTCAATTAAAAAACCTGCATGCCTTATTTTGTTTCTTGGAACATGCCTGATACTTACTTTGTCGAATATAGCTAACAGCTTGTTAACTTTGTCTCGGTATTTTATCATGGAAGCATCCTTTGCTTTAAACTGGCTTTCAACCTGCTTCATTATGAGTTGAGAATCGTTGTACATGATAAATTCTTTTAGTTGCAAGGCATTGGAAGCTAACAACCCTTGTAATAGAGCTTCATATTTAGCTTGGTTGTTGGTGGGACTAAAATCTAAAATATAAGAAAACTCGATGGAGCTATTTTATGGTGTTATGATTAACACTTCAGCTCCACAACTTTTTTCATTTGAAGCTTCATTTTACAAATATCTTTCAGACGCCTGGTGTTATGAGTGTGAAATACTCACATCTTGGTGGGCTTTTATGTTCATGTATTTTCTCAATTAACTTGAGATCAAATTCGGGATCTTCAACTAGGAAATCTACCAAGAAGTCAGTTGCAACCCATCCTTTGATTGCTTGAACGAATATGTATTCCAAGCCAAACTGATTAAGATGAACTCCTCATTTTGCTATTCTGCCAGTTTTTGTCTCATTTGATAGCATATTTCATGTGTCCTCCCAAGCCCTAAAGGCTAGTATTAAGTGTAGGCAGCAAGCCCAAGTTCAAGTCTAGGAATACTCTAGAATGTGTGTAACTTAGATAATGTACTCCTTTGAGGAGCACCGGATCATTGAGGAGGTGCTCCCTCAAGCTTATAAATATGTAATTTGGTCCTTAGATCTAAGGATCTCACATTGATCTCCTCAAGGTCCCAACTTGAGCATTCAATCAATGAAGTGCAAGTTCTCTCTCTCATGTCTCTTTACTTATGTTTTAGCCTAATAGTGAGTTTATGCTCAGTGACTATGTTTATTTTCAAGCTTGAGAAGTATGCCATGAGCTTTATCAAAGAGAAGTATGGAACAATAATAATATTTTCTAGCTGTGAATATCTTGTTTCTGGTGTTGTTAAAGTTTTGCTGATGAAATAGATTGGGTTTTCTTTGTTTTCCTCTGCACGAACCAATACTGCAGTTATTTCACTTGATGTGGTAGCTATATAGAGGAAAGCCTATTTGTAATGGAGAAGACATGATTGACACAGATGAGAGTATGCTTTTATTTGATCTAAAGCTGATTGACATTCTTCATCCTATTGGAAATCTTGTTTCTTCCTTAAAAGATTGAAAAACGGCTTGTACCTTTCAGATAAATTTGATATGAAAATTTTCAGCGGAAACATTTTTCATGTCGTCTTCTGGACGTTTTTTTTTTCGCACGTTGATAATTACATGTCCGATATTGCTCTGATCTTCGGTGGCTTAACTTCAATTCCGTTTCTGGTTACTATGAACTTTAGTAACTTTCCACTTTGTACAACAAAAGCCAAGCACATTTAGAAGTCATGACATACTTTTTTAAGACTTCAAATGTCTTGTTTAGATCCTCTGGATATATACTTTTAAGAATGACCATATAACAAATGGGCCAGACCCTGAGGACTATTGTTTTGAGGCATACAAGATGATTTCCTAGCTAGTGTAGGTTGATAAGGGGTGTTCTAAGACTAGTTAAATTACTTAGATACCCTTGATTAATATATCTTTTTACTTTTTTACTTTTAATTTTTTTATTAACTTTTTGAAAAAAAAATTATTAACTTTTTTTTAAAAATAAAAAAGAAAAAATTAATAAAGAAAAAAATCAAAAAAAAGTTCAAAAAATTTTTTAAAAAATACTGAAAGTTTTTAAAAAAAGTTTTTAAAAATAAAATAAAAATTAATTATAAAAATATAAATGGTAAGAGCATTACTCTCATTATTAAAATATGGTGGATAAAGGGTTATTGGTTTTACTACATAGTGACTCTATATTGTCTTTATTAAGTATGCTTCAAAACAGTCTTCCTAATCAAGAATATAAAACACAAGTTAGTTATAAAGAGCGATTGGGATTTTGTTTGGGGAACGACAAAGAACGACTAGGATGGGTTCTTAGGGGGTCTAAAGGAAGGCCAGGATCTGTCCATGGTATAAAGAGTGGTCAGGATTAAATGCATTTATAATGATGGTTCGAATTCCCCTTTGAGTTTGAGAACCAACGGTTGTGGTTCAATCATGGATAAATCTAGTTATTGATCTATTGTCTTCACAAAACTAGGGGCAAAAAATACTTGCACTCTCGACGAAATAACATGATTGTCCCTCCGTGTTTTCATTTCTCCTTCAGTTTTGTGTCGTAAATTTCAAAAAATATAGGGGTATATCTATAACACGACAATATTAAACCTAAAGGTGAGTATTTAGTCATCAGAAGGGGTAAGTTCTTCTTCTATATTCTCCCCTTTTATTTTAGAATAACAATTATCTCTTTCAGAAAAACAGTTCACTTCATCAAAATATCTTCTTTCATCTTCATCACCATGATACAGAGTTGATTATTCATACAACCAGATTTCCCACTCTATATTTCGAATTTAGAGTACATGGTTTTAATTTGATTGAATATTCAATCATCATCTAACCTGTAACCCTGAATTTGAAAATTGGATGAATTATTTTACAGAGAAACATCAACCCCTCCCTAATCTCACTTATGACTTTCCCTTTTCATGTTCTCTTTCGATGATTTTTCTTCTCATCGTCTTTTTCTTCGTTCATTGGTATTATGTGATTTTCCTGATTGTTTTATTGATTTGTTAATAGGTATACAAAACATTTCATCCAACCATCAGGTACGATTTTTACAGATTCTCTGTTTGAAACCTAATCTAATTAACAAACCCTTTTATTTTGTGTGTCTCCGAAGTTAATGATGTGGTTAATGTTGACTTTTTTGTATTGTTTGTCTCAAAGATTAATATTGATTCACAGTTGGGTTTATCTTGAAAGAAAAAATCCATCGAGACCAGGTTACATGAACCAAGGTTTGTGCTCTTTCGCCCTGATCTAATTAACTTTGATAAAATTTTGCAGATGTTATTTAGGTTATTGTTGTAAAATAAGAGTTTATATGTTGATGTTGCATACCAATACATGTTGTACATCAAATTAGTGTATATATCTGCATTTGTCATTATTTTTGTCCCTGTTTTTTTTTTTACAAGAAATGCAACAACCTCAATCTTATATTGTCTTTCAGTTGCTAAAGTATTTTTTCAAATAATTTTTTGTTTCCATTTGTTTTTTATGTTTAGGACATTCATTTGAAAGATGATTCAAGTCGGTCTTGATCATTAGCTATATGGTTTTGGTAAGTAGTGTGTGGAAGTTTGGTAGTTTCATGAAGTTAGTGATATATTGTTGGTTATTGTGAAGTTTGCTTATTGGTACTTTGAAAAATCACATCTTCTCTATATTTGATCTTTGGTGGTTTCTATATATTTGCATTGTTTCTTTTCATTTTGATTCTGCCGATTTTGATGAAATGTTCAATATTCGGGTTACTACCAAGGCTACATTTACACTTCTATCACCTTCAGTACAGGATTGCTCAAGGATGGATATGACTGCAGTTCGTGAGATTTTGGAACATACTGGGTTTAAGGATAAAGGAATAACAAACGAGATTAGTGGTGCATGCTTAAACTCTAGAAATTTTACTGAATTCATTGTCTTTAGTTAGATTGTTCTTTTCTATTATTTTTCTTACTTCCATTTTCCCCATGTAATACAACTGTCTTTTCAAATGTGGACACCAAATGCAATGGAGTGCTACAAAGGTTAGTAATTGTGAACCTATCTAATATTTTTTTATCATCTGCTACACACAAGTTAGTAATTGAGCTTTGAGGATCCTCTATATTGAACATGACGTGTGTTTAATATTTGTACATTAAAAACTAGGAAATATTATTCTTTACCAATGGAAATCGAAAAACAAATTCCAGTTCTGGACATACAACTACAATTGTTTATATATTTCTTGCATTTTTTTCTTTGTTCTCATGTTCCTGTCTAGGTATTTATTTCTTTTGATCTTTGGTTTTTGGAAGGTGAGGGTTTATCTATATTGTGTATGAGAGGAAGAATAACAAAATAGAGACTCATATAAAACTTAAATCTATCGCGTTTGGTAAATCTTATCATGGTAGTTTTTTTTTGGGGTTCCTTATAAAATCATTCGATAACTTATGGTTTTTGTTGTTTGGATTTTTTAGTCAGTTTTTTTTTTTTGGATGAGAATTTTTTGAAGTTTGTTAGTTAATTAGATTCATGTTGAACATATTCAAGGATGATTTCATCAATAGGCATAAGTTTTGATGTTAAACCCTTTTGATGTTATTTGGGAATGAGTTTATACAATTTTTGTCATAGTACGTACCAAGGGCTTTGGACCAACAATATGCAATCTTTCATTGCTCAATTTGTGTATTGATATGGACACAACTACTTCAAAAAGTTATATCCTAGAAACAGTGCATATAAATTTATTCGAACCAACAAAACTTGATCGGCAGGTTTGAGATTATATTATATCGTTTGCTTGAATTAGGCCAACCATATTTACCTAAAGTGTCTTGAGGTACATTTTTTGAGGATCATATTTGTATGAATGAAAGAGTTTTCTATTAGTGTTACGGATAATTGATATGGGTATTTTCATTCTACGTAGTCAGCCTCGACACCATATGCTATGTTGTTGGAAAGTTATGTCCTTTTATGCATTTACCAAGCTTGGTTTCCATTCTTAAGTTATAATTTTAGTCAGCTATGCCATTGATGAATGCCATTTTTCAATGACATGTATGTGTATAAGAGACTCTAAAAGTTCTCTATTGGTGTTATTGGTTATATGATATGTCGATTGTATTCCTACGTGGTCAGCCACGACATTATGTTATTGGAAATTTTTGTACCTTTATGCATTTAGTGTTCACTCGAGTGTTGAAGTTCTTTTTTTTTTTGCAACATGCTCTTCCTATGACATCATCTCCTGGGAGAGATGGCCTCAGTGATTTTGCATCAGATCCTCGACCAATTTATCCAATAATATGGTAAGTGATATAAAACGTACTTGATGACCCGTTAGCTCCTATTTGGATCATAAAGATGTATAATATAAAATCTTTATGAATGCGTTGCACAAATAGAGTCAGTGGCGAAGGATGGAGCAATTGCCTCAGATGTTACTAAGCAAAATGCTAAGGATATGGGATTAGTAGAAAAGATAGAGGAAATGGCTGAAGAATCTATGTCTTAGAAACAGAACTTTATCAAGGAGAGGATATCCTACCTACAACCTAATTTGGAGAAGCAAGACATAGTTGGGAATGCTAGAACTTAAAACACAGAAACATAGCGGTAAAAGATACTTTTTTTTTCTATTTTGGATAGTTATAAATGGAAAGGATTTATAATAACTTGATTTCATTATAGGAAGAGTGATCTTGAATTTGTTTTTTATTTATTGTTGATGTATCTCTACAGTTAAATTTCACCACCCAGAACCAACAATGCAGAAATAGCTAGACTTTAACTTTCAACATTACCAATTGTCTTTGCACCATTACTGATCTTATACATGTACTTACCTGGTAGGGAATTTTCTATTCATTATGTTGTTCACATATAGAAAGTATTAGCTTTAACTTTTATAGGTTTGAGAAGATGGTTTCCTTGCCTTTTAGTACTTGAGTGTAACCCAGATTCGAGTTGGATAAGATATTGTTAATCATTTAAATCATATGACTTCTATATACGGAAAATACTAAACCGCCAGGTATGCTGGCACGCTTTACTGCTGGGTGGCAGATTACGGGTTTTCATCCTTCGGCTTTTTAGAAATCTGAGATACTCGGTTCATATATGTTTCCCAAACTTAACCTTCCAAGTTGACCTGTAAGGCATTTTAAGGTTTTGGATCACATATTTAAGTTGGCAATTTTCACTATGATATGAATTCATTATAATATGAATAATCGTTCCTTGAATAATTGTTACAGGGTTCTTATGTTTATATTATGACACTAAAAATTCAATATCTTGTCCTGTACCAAGCATCTTGCAAGGGTGCAAATGGTTTCCATTAGATCCCAGAGTGTATGAACCTATATGCATTTACTCAACGAGGCTTTCAATGAATGGTCAAGGGTAAGCATCCAATTTTTTCCTTGGTATTCAATTCAAACTACGATTCATGCAATCCCCATGCCTAGGGGTGTCAACGGTAGCTATCGGTTCGGATATATTGACATTATCATATTATTATTAAAATATTACTTCTTACATTTCTATTTACCAGAGTATGTATATCACACTTTAATGATTGCCGATTGTGCGAAGCTAACATTAAGAGAATCGAGCCCGACAAGGATCTTCAAGATGTCGTTGATCGTTTTATTGAAGGTCATGCTAAAATTAAAATGCCTCAAGTTAATGGCGATCTTAAGGAAATGGCGGGAGATAACAAAAAAGTTGCATATGCGGATGTGTCTTTGGAGAGGGTTGTTTTCTTAGTGTAATAAGATATGAGGGTGAGTTCTTAAGGTGGATAAAATGGATAGGTTTCTAAAATTTTATCGACATGAAAACAACGGAGATTGTCCCTTCCTAAAGAATTCTTTAAAATTTGACTTTAAAAAGTTATAAATAACTAAAGTTCTAAAGTTGTCTAGCTATGTTATTCTCAGTTATTAATCTGCACAATTTTCAGGCTTCCTCTTCTTCTTCTTTTCCCACACGTAATGTTATTGTTGGCTATTTTGTACATGTTCATGCTTTTCGTTCCCATAATACACTAAGCATAAAGTCAAGACTTAGTCTATGTGCAGAGGATATTAGGCAGCAGTTAGAAAGATTGGGAAATACCTCAGAGTTGTGTTCACAACTTGGAGCAGTCCTCGGAATGCTTGGCGACTGCTGGTTAGATTTTTTTTTTCTTTTTTTTTTTTTGCGTTATGCATATTTTTTATGTTGTAGGCTGATTCAGTGATTATGGGAAACCGTTACCTATTTAATGGATATTAAGTTTAAAAGTGGTTATGTTTAAAGCTTGTTTCATTTCAAAAAAGATTAACACATCACAATAGCATGTGTACTTCAGTCGTGCAATGAGAGATGTTGGTTCTGCAATTTCTTACTTTGAGGAGAGTGTTGTATTTCTTTCAAAATTTCCGACAGAAGATATGGAGGTTATTACATTCCTGCACATTAAATAGCAACTGTTCTTAGCTTTAGTAGGTATATGCTTAGGTAGTTATGAACACGTCTAATATTTATAGTCATATTACAGGTGACCCACACTCTATCAGTCTCTCTCAGTAAAATTGGAGATCTTAAGTACTATAAAGGAGACCTGCAAGATCTTGTTATTCCTGATCTCTGGATGTACGCTGAAAAACAATCAAGGATCGTTCAAATGTCTCATCCGAGGTAATCAAACATCTTTGTTGTCGTCATATCAATTTACCTGTTCTAAATTCATTAAGTATCTGTTTGTTGCGAAGAAGTCTTCTCCATCTTCTTTCTGGTTCTTGCATTTCTTCACTGATATACATTAACAATCTTACCATCTCTCTAAAAATTTTGAGCTTAACAAACACATATTCAGAATTAACTATTGTATCCCAACCAATGACAAAATATGGATATCGGATAATATCCGAAATTATAACACAAAAATTCAACAACTATTTCCCTTGAATACTTATTTAGTTTGATGTCTAATTGAGATTTGTGTATATTTCGTCGCTTTGTCACCTTGCCATTTATGTGAATAAGATTTTTTAGCTTCGGATAAGTCAATCTGTAGAGTACCTTACATAGAGAGTTTCTTCGAATAAGTCAACTATTTAGCGTGAGTTTCATCCTTGTGTGATAATGACTAACTAATAATTTTCGTTGATTTATATGAAAAGGAAAAACATAACTGTGAGACTAGCTACATAAATTGTGTTTTCGGTTGAGTGGGAGATAAGAGTGCATTATGTGACTCATAAACATATATAAATTGCAATTACATAGTGTATCGAGTGTACTGTTATTCAGATTTAATAACAAGTCTTAGCCAGGAAACTAAGTATTTTCATGCTATTGTAGAGTCGAAATGTCTTAGTTAAGCGTGAGAATCGACTTATCTCCATTTTTCTCATTTGATATGTATTCTCAACAAGGTAAAGTATTTTATGTATTCTAATTGGGTATCGTATGTTTTCTTCGGCAGGAATAGTTATTCCATGAAGATATTGGCCAAGAAGATGAACCTACCCTTACTACTTTTCCAATTGTTGAAGGAGTAAATCTTACCGCCAGTCAAACCCGATATTGAGATGCCCTTATAAATAAAAACAGCCTTAGCAGTTGTTACTTTCTGTAAGAAATCCATTCTTTTCTCTTCTCTTATTGCTTTTTCGGTAAAATTTGATGTATTACAGCAAATCACATTAATATTTCTGTAATTCACTTAACCAAGGTGTTCAAACTATTGTTTGTATTCTGCATACGTGGTACCATAAATATAGTTTAATTTCAAAGGTGATTTCAATTAATGGATTAATTAAGATTCGTTCCTTTACTAACCAAACTCTTGTCGGTTAAATTTGGTTTGATAATACTCAACTTGTATTTTAAATTTTAAATATTGTTTAAAATCCTAATCAATCGGAGCATTGAATACAAAAAACAATAATTTATTTAAAACGAAAGCTTAAAGAGTTGGATTAAATTAGATACTTTTTGCTACTTTAAAGTATGTTATAGTAATTGAAGGTTTAAAAGTTGGTAATTCAGGTCATATTGAGTGTTGATATGTAACTAAAATTAATTCAACTAAACTAAATTATTGTTACAAAAGGATTTGATATATCTTACCTTTGTGACTAAAAATACATGGGTTAATTTTTTTTTAAATTTAACGATATATAAAGATTGGGATTTATATTTCGACAAATATCCATTCTCTTAGGGACAAAGATACCAGTAATTCTATTGTGGCAGGCTTATTTTAGTAAGTAATTTACCATTTTGTATACTTAACTGAAAATCCATTTTCCATCCACGAATCATGAAACTTTCCCAGCGTAAATATTCTGTTGGTAATTATTTTTTCGAATGTTGGGTCTGAATCATACCAATTGGAAATTTCATAACCACCAATTTAAATTACGGAAAGAAAAATGGTTTTAGTTTCACCAATTTTAATTCATTTTTAGCATCTTCAAATTGCATCTCTACTTCCAAAACATATAGATAATAATTCCAATTCTAATAATATGGATACTTTTTTCGATGTCAGGGACATTCAGAGTTTGATCTCTGGTGACCTCTTTTTAGTTAGGGATCGTAATGGTAACAATTATTCGATATATTTTAATATTGAAATTTTTATTTTCGAGATTGACAATGATCGCTCTTTTATGAATGAACTAGAAAGTGGCTTCTTTAGTTATCTGAATAGTGGTTCTCAAAGTGACAATCACAATAATCGTTATGTGTATGATACTCAATATAGTTGGAATAATCACAATTAGAGATAAATTGGTCAAAAACATATAAATAAGAACATTAATGGTACATCAAGGAAATAATTTTATCAAAACATTTAGTTTCAAGTTAACCATTTGATGTGGGATACATATTTAAAAAGTATCTGAACTGAAATAATGCCCGTGCCCTTACGGCACGGGCTAAGCCCTAGTACTGGACTGAACAACAATTTTTACAAAATTAAGCATATATCAACCGTTGGATTAATTGACTCGGAAAATGCTAATTTAGCTCTGTATTGGTCGTTGTCTTCAAAGAGAGAATTAATGGAGAGAGGAAATGAATTGAGCTTGGGAGAGAAATCAAAGGGATCGGAAGGAAGAGGTTTGATTTTACTATTGAATCGTCATGGGAACTTAATAGTGCTTCAAGCGATCAAAACCTAACAGAGATTATCCAAAACATAAGATCTTCTAAGGGCATCCACAGTTACGCGATGATACCCATCGATCAAAGATCAAAAAATTTGATCTTTGATCCGTCTCAAAAACAACGGGGTATGATCAAGCGAGGGTCTAGGACATCGCTTGAACGTAAGCGAAGTATCAAGATACCGCTTGAAAAGACGGATGAGAGACTAATAGTTCGCCTGGTACAAGCGAGATTCTGCTCTACCGCCTATAAAAAAACATACAGGTGAAATCCCAACATTTCGCCCACTAACTAAGCGAAACATCAGTATTTCGCTGGTCGAAGCGAGGGGCCAAGATGTCGTCTATGTATTGTGCGGAAAACTCGTGCGAAAATTGAGTCGGCCGAGATGCAGGGGTATCGCTGGGACAGAAGCGGAAGCACAAAATATCTCATGTGGGACGTGTGGATAACACGTGTGGTGAAATAGACGGGCGAGAAGTAGGAGTCTCGCTGGGTCTGAGGCGATAGCCCAACCTCTCGCCCGTCTATTTCACCCGTGTAAACCCTAGCATTTTCTTCCAAACAACACCGTCTTCTCCTGTTGCCTTCTCATGTTGCCTTGTTCTTCCTCCTTCTTCTAGCCGCTCAACCATCCAAAGCCCCCATTTAGCCAACTTAAAATCATTCAACGAGAACCCAAGGTCCCGTTTCATAATTTCATACTTCGCTCATACATTTTCCAAGCGAAATCAAGGTATATCTTCTACAAAAAAATTTGAATTAAATTGTTTTAATTTGATATAAAATTTTGATGATTTTTTAGTTAGTTCAGTTGTAGATGTTGTTTGATTAATCATGTAATGACCATATTATAAATCGATTATACAATTGTGAAATTGGTGTTCTAATAATAAAATTGGGAATTTAATTAACGTTTTTGTGCATGTTATCAATTAGGTTTAAAAATTTGTTTATATTTGTTAAATTGAACATATAATAGATGAAGTTGTTGTTTAATTTTAGTGGGTTTGTGTTTAATTTTTGGTTGAATGTAGTATGTTGTGTAGAAATCAAAGGAATTAATTTTGATTTAATTTAAAAACAAATGTGTATGGAAGTATTTGTAATTGGGTAATTTGAATGAGATTGATTATAATTTGTGGAATTGTTGTATTTTGATAATGATGCATGTATTTTTCAAATGTTTGATGTATAATTCTTGGTACAAATGTGTATGGAAATAGACAATTATATACATGTTTAGTTGGTGTTAAATTAATTTTAATTGTTTATGCATTGTGGTGATTTACTCTTCATTTGACAATGTTCTATTCTTTGTTTGGCCAGATGTCTAGGAATGTTGTTTCCAGATGGGTTGGAAGAAAGAAGAAAACCAAAAAAGCTAAAATCACAGAGGATTCTGAACCTGAATATATGGTCCCCGAGTCGGTAGATGTTCCGGGGTTGGAACACTATACCGTTATCGAAGATACGGAGGAACATGTTTCGACAAATATTACATATTCTTCCGACGCCAACTTCATGTTTGCCCATCGTGGTTCTCTTAAATCAGTTCTACAGGTGTACCATAGTATTACTAAGGAGTCGTCTAGGGTCAAATATATAATAAAAAGGGGAGGTTAGGGCAGATTACTATCCCTACCTGTAGTAGATTCATCCCACGCTCTTATTGATTATATTGTCGAGCGGTTTTGGGATACCACAAACACATTTCACTTCTCTTTTGGGGAGCTTGGGTTCACTCCCCTCGATTGGGTTATGTTGACCGGCCTTAGTATTGGTGTCGGGAGATCTGTTCCTTATGAGCCAGCTAAGTACAAATTTGAATATGTCCGTGATAATATATTTCCTGAACTGAAAGATAATGCGGTATGCAAAAGAGAAGGTGTTCCGCAACAGTGGGTTTCAGATGCAATAACTCTCAAATTTTTGACCACCTATTTTGATAAAGATACTTTGCACGCGGCAAACGATGATAGTGGTCTTGCTGATAGAGTAGCGAGGGCCTTCTATATGTATGTTCTGGGGAATTTTTTTTTTCCCAAATGCAAAAACCTACATTGATGCAGGATGATTGGATGCATTTGATAATCTAAATGAAGTTGATCAGTACGACTGGGGTGGTCCTGCATTTTCAAAATTGTATTCGGGTCTCGCCACAGCTTCTAGGGGACAAAAATCAGTGTCCGGGCCGTTCCAAATTTTGGAGGTAATTTATTTAACGTTATTCATAATTCTTTTTCTTAAAATTTGGTTGCTATGTTGTTAAATCCAATGAATTATTTATGTTGTAGTTTTGGGGATACGAATATCTGGGGAAATGTCGTCCAAATAACCCTCCAGCTCAAAGTGAAAATGAATGGCCTAGATGTCGTAGGTGGTTCTCCAGCCGGAAGAAGGGTGTTGACATAGTTCGGTCAAGGACTGAACTGAACCAGTTATCCGTAGAGTGCGTGACGTGGCAACCATGGATGAATGCAGTTAACTATCTAGCAGAAGAAATTGGCCGCAAAGTTATAGAACTCTCTGGAAAAAAGGTTACATTCACCTGGCTTGGCACCGTGAGTTTTCAAGTCCTTTTCTCATACTGCGTTTTTTTTAAACTCGTACTGTTGTGAAATGCTTGGTATTTATTTATTGTCATTTTCTTGGATAAAGCATAATATGTATCTCGGAGATCGTTGTTGGAGGCAGAACAACCCAACATGGGGTATTCTTGCAAACCCCCCTAGTAGCATTTCCAACTTCGTCGACGACGAGATTGAGAACATGACAGCCAGATCTCAGGTCAATGCTAGTCAATACGTACGTATCGTGGAGTACGATGTTTATTATGAATATTGGCGACATGTTACCAACCTTTACAAATATATCACGCAAGTTGATTGGGAGGTTGAAACGTATGGCTATGCTGGTGACCGTATCAAACACAACATCCCACGGCGTCGTGAACA
>JAJJMC010017880.1:642342-660560 GCA_023531435.1 Papaver californicum | reverse complement strand
CCCCCCCCCCCCCCCCCCCACAACAACTACCATATGTAAGTTTTCAACAAAGTCTTGAAAAATTAAATACGGATTACACTTATGCTTCAGTGGTTATTCTAATTCATTTTCATCCCAGGTGGCGGCTTATGATTTAGTTCAAGAGTTTGCTGATTTTATGCAAGAGTTGCGTGATTTTACCTTAGCTGAAACTAAGGATCGGATGGACTACTTGATTGCCAAAGAAGTTGAGTTCAACAACTTTCGAGTCCATCTAGTATTTGAAGTAATTTTAAAAAATAATTCTAAATTTAATTTTTAATTTAAATTAGGAGATGTTAAAAACATAAAAAATTATTGATTAAAAACTAAACTGAAAAATCTAAATAAATTCATCAAAATTCAAACTTAATATGACAATCGTAAATAATAATGGCCTATATGATTGGTTTAATCTTTTCTTCAAAATTTCTCCTTCCTAAGTTCGATGTATTGTCTTGATACATCATCCATTTGGGAGATATCCATCGTCATTATACGAAATTCCTCTTCTGCTTCTTGTCTAGCTTGTGTTGCTGCAAACTTTGCCTTTGAATAATCTAATTTTGCTGCAAACTCATATTCTCTTTGTGTCATCTTCATTTCTCTTTGTTCCGTATATTTGGGGTTGAAGTTTTGTTGCTCTCTATAAATATTTTGCATCATTTCCTGTTGTTCAGTAAATTTTGCTTTCCCTTTGTCTTCTGTCGTTTCGCCTCTTTTTTCCCCATCGGACGGATTAATGTGTTAGGGATATCTCCAAGGTCTTCATAGGCACTGGGACCATCTAGGCTTAAGTCTGGTGTGTCCTGTACGTCCAGAGATTCGTTGTCGTAATCAGACTCTGCTTGTGATGAATCGAAAACAGCTGTCGACCTTCTGGAATATTTAATATTATCTAACATAACTGTGTAGCAATCTTCATGCTTAAAACTTCGACCAGTTGCTTCCTTGAAAAGCCTACGTACTTCTGCAATCTGGTGTTTCAATTCAATTTGTTAAAGGATATACAATCATATAGATTAATGTAATAAGCATAATTAAATGAGTAGTTACCTTATTTTCGGGGCCCCATCCAGTATGATGTTCCATTTCTACTTCAGCCTCCTTTGAAGACATAAGCGCCACATCTTTACTTATAATTTGAAATCGTTTCTGAAGGGAGGTCCAACTACGTGCTGGCATAGAAGGTATAGCTTCTTTCATCCGACATAGTATACGTGACCATAATTGTTCTTCAAAATGATCGGTACCAATGCTACAATCTTGAGAAATTGACAAATGAATTGTACACATCGTAACATCTTTAAAAGACGAAAAATTTGGACCTCGTGGTTTTGATGGCGCTATAATTCTAATCGATTTCCAAACTTATTAAATAAGAACGAACTTTAGAATTTTCAAATACACAATGAATGAGTTTAGTAAAATGCCATTGGTCTAGTATCCCATATATATAGGGTAAAAATATAGCCTTTACACTACCCAACGGTAACATATCAACGGCAACATATTAACGGTCAATTGATTTATGGACTCAGCGACGCCTTGCACTCTCGCCCAACTCCAAGCGACGCCTTGCACTCTCACTCAACTCCAAGCGACGCCTTAGCATCTCGCCCAACTCCAAGCGACGCCTTGCACTCTCGCCCGTGTTCAGTAGTTTTGGGCGAAATGTCAGCTATTCGCTTATGTGTATGCGAGCTGCTGGGTTCTCGTCGCAGCAAGCGAAACATTAGTATCCCGCTTGAGTTGGCGAAATGTCAACTCTTCGCCCATGTTTTTAAGCGAAATGTTGGTCCGTCGTTTGTTCACAAGCGAGACAGTAGAGTTTCGCTCGACTATAACTTTTACTCGTCGATCAGCGATCACTTTTAATCCTGAACAGTGATTTTCATCGATTAAATCATATATCTAATCGCACGGCTGTGGGACGAATTCACCGATCATCGATCAAATTTAATCTTTGATCCCACATTTGATCGACGATTGCAGATGCTCTAAAGCTCCTGTAAGTGTACTATAAAACTAACAAAAAAAATCATTAGAAGAAACACAAATGTTGGATTGGGTTTATCTTACTTTGGGTTCTTAGATAATGGATTTTATTCAAATCGGGGGTTCTTTTCTTTTCTACTATATCCTTAGTGATTTATGTTAAGTAAAGTTCAATTCTTTTTCCAGAAAATGGGTCTATTGTTCAAGATTCCCTAAAATATTGTTCTACTGGACTTGTAAAAATTAGGGATGGGTGAATGGACATAACAAATCATAGACAATTATATCCCTTCTCTTTCTATTTTTTCTCTTTCCTATCATTTTTCTCTCCAATTTAAAAACAAATCACAAAAACATTCATAGCTTTCAAAATATATATCCGATTTTAATAAAACTTATATTTTTGGAAAGGATTTTAAATTATCTTCAAAACAAGATCCATTGTTGATAGTAAATTTGAAAAAAAAAAATTGAAAGAAAATAGCTAGGATGAAACTGGTTGAATCCTGAATTAAAATGAAATAGAAAAATTTATTCAAAAAATAGCTTGGATGAAACTGGATGCATCCTGTTTTAAACTAAGAAAATAAAAATATTCGAATAATAGCTAGGATAAAACTGGTTGCATTCTGGTTTAAAATAAAATTGAAAAAAAATATTTGAAAATAGCAATGATGAAACTGGATGCATCCTGACTTAAACTAACAAAAAGAAATTATTTAAAAAATAGTTAACATGAAACTGGTTGCATCTAGTGTAATTCTTGGATGAACAAAATAAATATCGGAAATGCTAGTTTCCCCGAAGATTTTTTCCCGAATATTCTCCCGACTGAGATAAAAAGGATGGCCCACCTTTATCTTTTACCATCCCAATGATAGAGAGTTTGGATAAGGACCATTGGATCCCCTATTCGGGAAAATATTCGGGAGAAGAATCGGGGAAACTAGCATTTCCCAATAAATATAGGTAAAACCGGTGTTTTTACCATCCGTTCCATATAAAATATAAAGATCTAACACAACCATCACCACTACCAACATTTTCAATCGCAACAAACACCACACTATTGCCAACGCTATATTCAATAGTAATAAAATACAACAAACACCACCATAACCTTCACCATAAAAATAAATAATCATCTAAATGTGCAGCATGAAACTAGATACATCATGAGAAAAACATGTTTATTTGTCAGAATATGGAGGATATAACCAGATACATCTTGAAGAAAACATATTTTTTTGTCTGAATATGCAGGTTGAAACCAGTTTCATCCTGGTTTTTTCTGTAAAGTGACCTTGCTTTTTGTACACATTTTAACAAGCTTAATAGCACATCAGTATGAACAGTTCTCTCATGAGCCTCATCGGCAATGACAACAGAATACCTAGAAAAAAGCGGATCCAACAGTGCTTCCTTGTAAGCTGAACACCATGCGATTAAAAATGTGAACCGGCCAGTGCATGTCTGCCAATGGCCAAGTTATCCCACCCACCCTCTTCATGCTTACATTTAATTGGTTGAAAAGTAGTACTAACATAGTAGTTGTTATTCCGGCTCCTTTATCATATTAGTATTATTCTAGATAGTTTTGCAATATGTACAGTCAGTCATTTCCAGAGACATGCGCTGAGCTAAAATAAATTATACTATGGAAATACAAACATGTAAATGCCAATGAGTTAATGCTTTCATATATAAACCAGCTAGATCTCTGCAACCTATATGTGGCTATAGAAGCTATAACTTAGCTTAAATTAAGTTATCAAATATCATCATTAAATAAAATCACCCATCTTGATATCTCAAATACGAACTTTTCAACATGAATTTCGGCACATTCCAGCATCTTCTCCTTCTGCTAAAAAATCCAAAAATTCAAGACTTTCCCCAAAATGTGAATTCCGTGAAATTAATCAGATTTTTTTTTCCATACTTGTAAAACAGCTTCGATATCAGATTCAACAGAGTAAAGAAGACCAAATGCATCTTCACCAGATATAGTAGAATCCTTTTGTCTATCAACAACAAACTTATCACATTTCCAGCAGATCTAATCAACTCGAGTTTGTATATCAATCACACCCATGTTGAATCAGGGTTTCATAATGAATTGATAAGAAAGAGTTGGAATGGTTTGGATCGTAGTAACGGAGGAAAGGGGTGAAAATAAAGAATAATATCAATCACACCCAACTTGAATCAGGTTGAACGGTTTGGTTCATGGTAACGAAGGAAAGGGGTGGAAAAAAAAAAAATTGGTGGTGAAGGAATTTGTGAGCATTGTAATTGTCGAGAGCAGGCATGAATAATGATTATCAAAGATTCACCAAATGTTACAGAGAAAAACCCCTGAATGTGAGCAAAATCAACGAACAAATTAAGACCCTTAATACTTTGCACCATCAATTGAAGCAAATCGTTTAAAAAGGAATTGGAGTTTTAGTGTGAAGAGGAAGAAAATGAGAGAGAGGTAGGGATGGCGGTGTCTACCAGATGAAAGTGTTTAGGGTTGTTCTTTAATTAAGGGTAGTTTAGGAAAAAAGATTAGTTTCTTTAATTTAATTTGGGTAGAATATCCAAATTAGATATTAAAAAAATATTTTAAATATATATGGGTATTAGAATAGTATCTATATTTACTTATCTTCTAAACCCATAAAATCTAAACTATAGATTATTCAACCAATAAACTATTCTTTTTCTTCTTCGGTCGATGAATTCTAACTCGAAATGTCATTTCTCGCCGGCAGTTATCAACTATGGTGCATCTTGGTAAGTCAATCTGGTTGATTTATGTTTAGTGTGAAGCTATATACTGTTTTGTAACTTTTGTTGGTTAAGTAGAGATGAACGCAGTGTGTTTGATGTGGATACTGACAGAAACGGGAAAGGGTTGAAGTGAAGCATACCGTATACTCTTGCTGTTGACGAGTTGAAGTGAAGTATTTTAACCTACTTGGCTCTTTGTTTTTTCAGGTGTCGTGTGTGTAGTCAGATTCTTCCATCATTTTGTAAATTGAGCAACAATTTTCCAAAGCTTTCATTTGTATATGCTGACATTGATGAGTGCCCTGATACCACTCAACATGTACGTTACACACCAACGTTCCATTTCTTCCGGGATGGCGAAAGGGTTGACGAGATGTTTGGTGCTGGGGACGAGAGATCGCAAGAGAGACTCTGGTTGCATTCATAAAAGTTTTATGTTTCCGGATCAAATGTTCTGATGATCTTCTTTTAAGTAATACGTAGTATAAAAAATGGGATTGAAGGAATTCTTTTCTTCTTTTTTTGACGCATGAAGAAGAATGTCACGATCCTCTTCAAAGTTTATTTGCCTTCTCTGTTTTTATTTAATATTATGAAGGGGTAAAATGCGTCATTGACAGAGTTTCAAGAATAAAGGAAAGAACTAAAACTCAGTACAAGTATAGGAAAGGAAAACATAACAAGTAAAAAGTAATCTATACTTAGCATATAAAAACCCCTCCTATATTATTTTTTGTAAATAAAAATTATTTGGAATAAAAATAAAATAAAAATCCTATTTTTATTTATAATGTTTAAATGTAGTTTTTATTATTTTTTAAAATGCCACCCTTACCTTCTTTCTTTTCATCGGGTTCTTCTTCTTCTTCTCTTCTTCTCTCATTTCTTATTTCCTCTTTCTTCTGCCTCCTCCTCCCCACCACCATCACCACCAACGACAGTAGCTCCGACGCCACCAAACCAATGAGAAAAGACAGATCCGGAGCAATAACACCTCTCTCTTTTTTTATTTTACTTTTATGTTCACCAATAATAGCTCTGTCACCCATATCCGCTACTAACAACACCTCCGTCTCCTCCACCAGTACCTCCTTCTCTTTCTATGTCCAGATCAGCCACCAACAACACCTCCTCCCCCTTCATTGCTTCCTCCTCGTTATCTTTTCTCCACCACCACTACATGTCCAGATCCACCACCAACAACACATCTTCCTCCTCCTTTTATCCTCTACAAACATCACCAACACCTCCAGATCATCATCGTCGAAAATCATCATCAAAAAATAATGATACATCATCATTGTCGAAATTAGGATTTTTTGGTGGTGAAACGTCAGAAAAATGATGAAACCAAATTTGGTTTCATCAAATTTTACAAAAATTAAACAACGTTGAAACCAGTGTTTGTGTTGGTGGAATGTCTTAAAAATGATGAAACTTTTTTTGGTTTCATCATTTTTTTTCATCTGGAATAAAATAAATGATGGAACCTTTTTTGGTTTCATCAAATTTTAGAAAAACTAAACAACGCTGAAACCAATTTTTGTGTTGGTGAAAACAGTAAGTTTTATAGAAACCAAATTTGGTTTCATCTGATTTGTGCCTACTTTTTATCGTGAAACCAAAGTTTAATGGTGAAACAATACGTTTATGTTTAAAAAAAAAAATGGTTTCAACTAAATTTTTCCTAGTTTATTCAATTTGGTGCATTTGGTTTCTTCGTTGAAGTTGTGTTGGTGAAATACAAATTTTATGTTAAAACCAAATTTGGTTTCATCATTTTTCTACCTAACTTTTATCGTTGAAACCAATATCGTTGGTGATATCGGTGGTGGTGTTGCTGGTTGGTGGTAGTGCTGGTTGGCGATGGTGAGTGGTTCTCGGTATTGGTGGTGGCGATGGTATTTGTGGTGGTGGTCGTTGGTAGTGGTGTTGGTTGGTGGTGGTGCTGGTTGGAGGTGCTCGTTGGTGGTAGTTCTGGTTGCTAGTGGTGGTGGTTGGTGGTGCTCGTTCGTGGTGGTTGTTGCTGGTACTCGTTGATGTTGCTAGTTGGTGGTTGGTGGTTGGTGGTTGTGTTGCTGGTGGTGGTGGTGGCGTTGGCTATGTGGTGCTGCTAGTTGGTGGTTGTGTTGTTGCTGGTGGTGGTGACGCTGGCCGGTGGTAAGATGAAGCTGTTGATTAGTGATGGTGAAACCAGAGAGAAAAAGTGAAAGAGAAAGAACACGGTTTTTTTTAAATCTAGATCTGAAATTTGGTTTTCACCTGGGATGAGATGGATTTGTTAGGTTTGTTGGGCATAATATAACTCATAAGGATATTTTAGATAGATTAAATCAAACGGGGTTTTTGTGGATAAAATGGGGTTTTTGTGGATAATTTATTTTGTTGAAATTTTTATATATAGATGGTGACAGTTTTGGAGTTATAACTCACGACTAAAAGGAAAACTATAATAACTATTGAACATTTCTTCCATTACTCCACTGTCTCCTCTCTTACTTAGCAAGACAGTCCACACCAGAATTTCTCTCTCACTGGGTGAGTGAGTGAGATTTGAATGACTGACCTTGAGTACTCTACTTCTAACATATGTACTCTACTGTATGATCCTTCTTTCGAGTATAGATATTCAACTTACGATGGAGGGAGATAGTAAATAAGAAAAAGCATCGAGCAGTTCATGTATTTAATTTCACTTGATAATATTCTATGATCAAACAATTGAAACATCCAAACAATTTGGTGTAGTAAGAAACAATCACTTGACTACTCAGAAAAGACATTTTCCCTTCAAGAGAAAAACAAGAACACAATAATAATAATGCTACAAACTCCTAAACCCACTACCAACTCAGAGACGTTTCATCTCGAGCACGTTTTCCTCAATTATGTTGATTTAAAAAGTAGAGAGATATTCTGTTTCTTGTATTCCCCATAATAATTTGCTTATGAAAGAGAATCAGACTCAAGCTTGCTTGAGGTTCTTGACAGTCTCCCAGGTGAAGTCAGGGTCGTCACGGCCAAAGTGTCCGTAAGCAGCAGTTTTCTGGAACCTGAAGTTACCTCCTCTCTTCAAGTCAAGGTTAATTGACATCATACCAGGCCTGAAGTCAAAGTTCTCCTTGATCAGCTGCAATATGTCTTTGTCTGGGATAGTACCTGTCTTGTAAGTGTCAACAAACACAGACAATGGCTCTGCGACACCGATGGCATAAGAAACTTGGACAATGCAACGACGGGCAAGTTTAGAAGCAACAATACTCTTGGCTGCCTGCCTTACAATGTAAGCACCACTGCGATCCACCTTGGTAGGATCCTTTCCTGAGAAAGCACCACCACCATGAGCACCCCAACCACCGTAGGTGTCAATAATGATCTTCCTACCAGTTAGTCCAGCATCTCCATGAGGTCCACCAATGACAAAGCGACCAGATGGGTTCAAGTGAAAGATGGTGTTGTCATCAAGGTATTGGGCAGGGATGACTGGCTCGATCACATGCTTCTTAAGGTCGGCTGCGATCTGGTCATTGGTTACAGTTTCATCATGTTGAGTAGAGATGAGAACAGTGTGAACCCTAAGTGGGATCATAGCACCGTTATCATTTCTGTATTCAACTGTCACTTGGGTCTTTCCATCAGGCCTCAACCAAGCGCAAGTACCGTTCTTCCTCACTTCAGTAAGCTTAGCTCCAAGCTTGGTAGCAAGGACATGAGTCAAAGGCATCAACTCAGGAGTTTCATCAGTAGCATAACCAAACATGTGACCTTGGTCTCCAGCTCCAATATCCTCTGGCTTCTTGGTAAGATGACCATGAACACCTTGAGCAATGTCAGGGCTCTGTTGTTCAATGTAAACAAGAACCTTACATTTGTCAGCATCAAGACCAACATCAGCAGAAACAAATCCAATTTCCCTGCAAGTATCACGGACGATCTTCTCATAATCGACCTTAGCCTTGGTGGTAATCTCACCGAAAACCATAACCATGTTGGTCTTGGTACAGGTTTCACAAGCAACCTTACTTTCAGGGTCTTGTTCTAAACAAGCATCAAGAATAGCATCAGACACTTGGTCACAGAGCTTGTCTGGGTGACCCTCATTGACTGATTCTGAGGTAAATAGGAAGGTATCCATCTGTTCATAACAACCAAATATTCAAAGGTTAACTAATGATCCACGAAAAGCCAAAATAACAGTTTTGAACTAACTTAATACTCATGAACAATTAGGCTTCATAAGACAAATCAAATATCAGATTTTTATTTCTCCTAGCAAATCTTAAGCATTTTATCTGTTATTTGATTTGATTTTATAATATATAATTAATCTCAGCCAAAGATTTTCATTTTGAAAAAAAAATCAATAATCATTTAATGATCAACAATTGAAATTGAAGAAACCAATCAGAACATAATTACAAATAAATGTAAATAATAGATCTAAATAATTGTATAAAAAAAAAATTATCTTGCATAATCAAACAAAGATTAACACTACACGCACAAAAATAAATAAAAAATAATCATATAAACAAATCAAACAACCAAAATACTCTTAAGAGTAAAGGTTCTGCCTTAGATCTGAAGTTTTAAGTAGTACCAAATGATAAAGTATATGAAAATCCTCAGAAACTTACTCAACTGAAATGAACCAAAAAGAGATAATGGAAAGAAATGATCTTAAGATCTGAGGAAGAAAACGAACCTCTTAGAGAATAAACTTGAAAGAGACGAATACACGAGATCTTGTCGGGTTAGGGAAGAGGAGGAAGAGGAACGAGGGAAACAGAGAAGAAGAGGATTATTTATAAAGATCCGAAGAAGAAGGGTAAACCAGTGAAATCGAGTATGGAGACGTGATTTCATCTGACTCGCTCTGTCACCACTTGCACTGCTTCTCCGAATTTTTTGGTCCACTCTCTTTTTCTCCACGTCACTCAAGTGGGTCCTGCTTCATTAGTTGGTAGGTAGGTAAAATTTGTAGGTGTGCTTGTAACTGTACTTCACAAGTAACATTTTCGTCGGTGTGTCAAACTAAATTTTACGTTTTGTTTAATGTCACGACAAATGAGGTTTTTGATTGCACATGCACACACCACCAGGTTGTCCGTGTTGATTATCAATTTATTACGGTATGATCCGTACCGTAACAACACGGGTTTTAATCATTCGTTGGACATATCTACTATAGAAATAAAACATTTACGACCCAAAAAATCATGACTAACAACTGTTAACCGTACCATCAGTTTCCTAAAAAAATCATACATGCTATCTTATCTAACATACCCTTTTTTTAAACCCTATATATTGCTTACCAAATTAATTTTGTACCATCAATTTATGCTACATGACTATAGAGAGTACATTATCCATCAATTGATCGCTTCATAAATAAAAGGATGAAATTATGTTGAAATATCTTTAGAAACCAAACAACCCAAATAAAAAGAATAAAGAATACCATTTATTCAGGAACTACTTGTACAGGTGGTATGAAAATAAAGAATACCCTTTTTTTCGTATGCCTAGATATGATGGCTAGTATATAAGCTACATCCATATTTGTAATTTATCTCATGTTACACCCATCTACTTCAAAAAGAAAAAAAATATTACGCCCATCAAATAATCCCAATACTCATTTTATGTGAGAACTGAGATGATGTAATTTATCTCATGTTACACCCATCTACTTCAAAAAGAAAAAAAATATTACGCCCATCAAATAATCCCAATACTCATTTTATGTGAGAACTGAGATAATTAAAAGACTTGAATTCAATAAACAACCACTGTTGACCAACCACTGTTGACCAAAAAAGAAGAAAAGAAAAACTTGAATTACAGCTACTATCTATGTACCTTTTGTTTCCAATGCTCCCACTATTAGGCGCAATAGGGGGCCTCTTTGTAATGTTCGAGTGTAAAAGAACGGAATTCTAGTTCTTACTGTGGAACTGTGTTCATCAATTTTCCCTCAATTATATGTACATTGTGTAGTCGTAAAAAAAATTGTACACGTTTTAGTTGGTGTTTAGAAACTTATTCCGGTATCATAATCAAGGCTCGTACAACGATGGGTGCAATTGGATGCGATGGCCTCGTCGTTGATGGCGTGATGCTTCGTTTTGAGTTCAGGTATGTCATACGTGGTTTACATTTGGATATATTTCAACAACTATAATCCACAACTTTCATGCACAGTTCAAATCAATCTCAAAAATTTAAGTTAAAACATCATACAGCAAAAATGAATACTCGAACACGACATTCTTTCTTAGTCAGAAATGAGCTTGATGCTTGGATTTTATTACTGATTTTATTTTTGGTCGATCAAATGATGATGTTTTGACTATTTATTGTTACTACCTCACTGTTTAGGTTCAAGTTCATGAGCATTTCCATTTGTCTAAAATTGGGTGGCGCAATGATTGGTGTATAAAGTATAGTCATGATAAGTGTCACCCTCTGCACCGGGGTAAGAAAACTTGAAAGAAAAATTATATTATATGGGGACCTATTGACCAATTTCCATCCTATGGAAGGAGAGACTGTATCTACTTTAGACTTAGAGATGGGGACTTATTGACCAATTTCCTATTATTTGCTTACTGCATACCTTTGATTCTAATATCTTCAATAGTCCACATGTTACTTAGTTTCCTTTCCTATGCAACGGATTTGAGATTCATCATATGTAGAAGCAAACAAAAAATATGAAAACTATTTGTATGATCACAGTAAGGATATCTTCCTGGAACTAAAAAGAAAGAAAGTGAATAGATCTGTGGTGTTTAAGATTGATGAGAAGAATAAAGAGGTTATGGCTGAAAAAAATGGAGGTCTAGCTGAATGTTATTATGATTTCACTGCATTCTGCTGGGACTTCGAGGGTTGTTAGTTTGTAGGCATTTAAAGGTAAAGGTTAACGCTTGCTTGTTCTTGGCATGATGTGACTGATGAGAGGTGACATTGCGCTGAGGATGGCTTTCCTGAAATCGTGCTAGGAATGTTTTCGAATTTCATTCTTGGTAGAGAGTTATAAGCCTATAACATTAGCGGACCTGCTTGCATATTTGTGGAGCATTTGGTGTCCAAAGTGAAAAATGAAAATAGATGAGGTATTGTTTTTGACTTCTTAATTACTCTTCGTTGATGCACAAAATGTGTGGTAAAATCTCCAGGAAACACTTCCAGGAACAGGAGGTGGCAGTTACCTCAATGACGACCGTGTTGTCAAATTTCTTGTTTTCTTCTTTTATTGCTCCTTCGTTAAGGTTGGTTGAAGTGAATTGACATGCCGGCAAGTTAATGAGTATCAATTAGCTAAAATATTCTTCTTGAGTTTACACCTTCTGTTCCTGTAGACAAATTAAGGTTCGGCAACTATTCAGTTGCATTCCTACTATCAACAATTTTTAAACGCAATAAACCTATCAAGTTTAGGTACATCAACACAGGAACTACATTTATTTCATCTTAGATTACACGATCACTAGTTTTCGAGGACCATTTGCACAATGCAGTCAAATGGAATCACTGCTCCATTATTACTAATAGCAGCAATTGTCTAGCATGATAGTTCTGATAAATTTAGTTAGCAAGATATGGCTTACCTATAAGACACTCTACTGCAGCCACATCCATTTCCCTATAACAACGAGGTCCAGCATTTTATGATTTTATCCACTGAAAGTGGTGTGATGATGTGATTTTAATATAGTGGTAAAAGGGTTTGATTCTCGGACTTGTGAAGATTTAATTTCTAGACCTAATTTTTAATTACTAAAAATAAATAAGATTAAACATATTTGATTTTAAAAATAGATGGAAGAAAACTAGGGTTTAAGATTCCACCATTCACCAATACTTCTATGATATGCCTAACAATTATATGCTCAATTTAATCTAAATATGCCAAAAATAGGTTTTTAAAAGAATAATTGTAAATCCTAAGCATGAGACATCAAAAGCAGTCAACCCAGCATGACTCATCAAGAGAGAACACAACTATTTAAGAAAAACTATTTTTTTCAATTTTAATCAAGCAATTAATAATAAAAGAATTGTAAAGAAAATATAGATAAAATAGACATACCACTTAATTATTGGAAGAAAGGCTTCCTCCGTCACCCCAGTGATGGTGATTAGCTCATTGTAATGGAAACACACTCAAAATAATCTTTCACTGCTCAAAAAGTGTTTACAAAGGCTAAAAAGAAGTAACGCAGCCGATTTGATAGGCTTATAAGCGTTACAGTGAGATGGTTCAGCGTGTTACAGCAGAGAGAAAAGGGAACAGAATAAAAAACGGACTGAAGGCGCTTCAGAAATAGGAATGTAACAGCGACAGGTGCAGCGACTTCTTCAGCGACAGTTTAAACAACAGTTCTCTTCAGCCTTATGTTCTTCACGTGTTCTTCACCACCACCAGCAAGCTTTTTTCCTGGAATTTTTCGGTGGCTTCCGGCTGCTCTCTCCCTCGATTTCCTCCCTTCTCTTTGGTATATATAGGGTATGCAAACCCTAGAGAGTCTTCTAAAGTGATTAAAACTCCTAAAACGACTCCAACTCAATCTCTAATTAGTGTTATCCGAAATATAGCCAGACTCCATTTTTCCGTCCAAATTCACTTTTGATGGCTATTTTTCCGGCTTGAAACACGTTGTTTGACGTGTTTTTAACTTAGTTGTGATGTCTAATTCACTTTGGCACAATTTGAATCACTCCCAAACTCTAAAATCACGTAACAAAAGACTGTACGGAAGTTTCTCAGGTAACTTCTTTCTTTCCCGCCATATCCAAATATTTGAAATGAAAAGGGGGTGCCCCCAATCCAAATTGTGGGTGCCTTAATCACTTTTAGAGCCGAATTTTCCACAAATATTTATTTCTCGAAAACACCTACAAAGACATAAAAAGCCATAATAAGTACAAAAATGAACACTATCAGAATAGATAATCGAGTGTAATTTAGACACAAAAATGTGTCTATCAAATACCCCCAAACTTACTATTTGCTAGTCCTCGAGCAAATCTAATCTATAAAATAAAATCCTAACTCACTTTCGCAGGAATCGCGACTACATTTAGCGTATGTAATAAGCCGTTAAACCCCTAGGTGTCCCTAGTGGACGAGTTTTGTCTCGTGAGGGTTTACAAGAGGTATACCCACAAAACCTTTACTCCAGATTTTAGCTACTCGTGAACGATTAAGGATAGACACTAAACAAGCTATTTAGTTGGCTTACTCAATTCTTCGGCTATGGGAATCATTACCCTATATGAGTCCAATTGATGTACACGAGTGTTTACTCAAGCATACTAAAATTCATATATAAGACAACAGAGCTCTACTCAGATAATCGTTCAACCACAAGACTCAGAATCTATCACAGTTCAATCACATGAAAAGATTTAAAAGATGAACATGGAAAATATGAAGGTTGCACGTGTTGACTAAGGTGAACGGTGTTTCCCATATCTGTCTGAAGGTCAGTGCCAAGATGAATCATAATAGATTGAGATACATGGTCTTAAACCTAATACTAATATCAACTCAACTGGTATATACAAGGGTACCAGCGATCGATTTATTGAAAATAAAATGATAAATATATTGACAACATGATTGGATCAAATTGAATTCAAGCGCATGATTCTTATCAGCATCTTACGTGATAGTTCTTATGGATCCTGCGTTCCACGCTTGCTTAGGCGACGGAGACAGGGAGAACACACACATATTGCTATCAAAGTGTCAATATTGTTTGTTTTTTTTTTTTCCGAATAAAGCAAGAATCGGGCTTGATCTCAAACACTCTATTTCATCCTAGCGGCGATAACAATTTGATACTGGGCCCCACCAAATCACTTAGAGAAACACAAAATTGTAAAAATAAAAACAGAAAGTGATATGGTCGAGATAGACTCCGAGATGTGGTGACAACTATCATGTTATTTCTAACACCTGAACTCTGTCCTTTTATGAATAGACCATTTAACTGGGCACACCAATTCCTATATAGAAAGAACTAAGTTACTATGTACCTAGAATGGTTAGTGTCACCCTGAAGTGTTCACAAGCTTCTAAATTCTAGAGCTTTATTATTTAACAAAAAAGTTTCTCCCTTACTTCCCAACATAAATCAAACAGTGTCCTCAATGTTTTTAAAAATGAATGATTAAAAATATGAACAAGGAGAAACTGTTACCACTTCACGAAAAGGAGTTAAGGAAAGATATTACCGTGTTACATGAGCATGGGTTACCTCCCAAGAAGTGCTAAGTTTAAAGTCTTCATCCAGACTAGGAAAGAATTAGTCACCTCATTAAATCATATAGCAATAATCGGAACAACTGTGGGTCGTCTGAATCAAATAGTGATATCACAAATAAGAGGAAACAGCAACAGGCCAAGAAAATGAAAAAACCGAGCACACTTTCAACCATATCTAGTTTTTTGTTTACAACAACTAGATCTAGTTGTGGTTCAGGTTCAGGCTCTATAAAAGGGTCTAGATAAAATATTTTCATGGGCTGGAATTCCTCGTAGGAAGGATCAAAAGAATCAGGTTGTAGATTCTGGAATAACTCAACTAAGAACTTAGAAGCACATAATAATAACCTGAATAATTATGGATCCTTAAAGTCAATCAGATTTGACTCATTTAACTCACACAGTTGACTACTATGAAGGTGGTCATTCTTAAGCAAATGTGTTGATTCTAATTTCCTAAAGTAATTAGGCTTAGTCTCAGAACTTAATAACTGACACATTTGATATTCTAACGTTCCCACATATGGAAGAAAATATTTTGGTGGGAAAACAAAGTCAATCTTGGTATTACTACCTAGGTAAACCACATCGACCAGATGATGGGTTTCTAACAACTGAACTTCTTTCTGGACATCAACAGGCTCAGGGAATCTAGTTTGAAGATGATCTTGTAAAATGGTAGAGGTACATATGTCAAGTCCCAAGTTAGGGACCTTTCTAAGAGTTAAAGGTAAAGCACAGGGAGAATGATAGTCACCCCTAAACTTAAAGTTTTCAGTGTCTCTAGATAGACTAATCACAATTTCCCTAATTTCTAGATCGTCAGATTCCCAAAAATGGTCAATTGCTTCTTCTAGGTTATAATCCGGTGGTGCATCCTCACTCATATTTAAAATCTCTACGAGTTATGTTTGTTATCTAAGACTATTGTTTCTAAAGCGTTGAACTCTAAAACAGTATTCTCAGGATAAACCCGTTCCTCTAAACCATTATCGGTTTCAAAACAAGAGAGTTTTACATCGTCTAAAACAGTGATATCTCTAGTCAAATCCTCTTCCTTTTGAATAGGTGAATAATCATTAAAATTATTTGAATTTGAACTAGAAATAACATTATCATCGTGAAGCACAACTGGAGTGACAATTTCTTGATCACTCTGCCTGTATATTTCAAGTTCTTCACCAATACTATCCTCATCATCATAATAATATGAAGATATTTTAACCTCGTCTAAATAAGTAGTGTTACCAATTCTATCCTCGTCCTCTTGAGGAGGTGAATAACTATCAAGGGTAGCACTATATTGGGAATTAAGATTATATTGAGCAACATTGTTCCTTGCAGAAATTTCATTCATACTTAATACGAACCTATTTTTATCTTCAATCATCTGCTTGTTATTATCAGCTATTTGCTTGCTATACTCAGCTCTGCTTGAGGGATTCTTCTAGAGGTGTAATAGGTTCATGATGAGAACTAGGTCGCAATTGCTCTAGGGCATTCCTCCAAGACAAAGTACTCAAATCATCATGGGGAGTACTAGATTGCATTTGTTTTAGGGCATCCCTCCAAGACAAAGAACTAGAATTTTGCTCACTTTTATGTTCATAAGACGGGTGTATGTACGAATAGTAATTGGGATCACCTTGGTATGGGCAGTAACCTCTAAAAGGTTGGTGGTGGTCCCGATTACTATCAATACAATGATGATAGTATGGATAATGTCTAGTTTGAAATTCAGTCGGATATTCATTGTATTGGTCCTCATAATACCAGTTCGACATTTTCTAACAAAAACTTCCTAATATATATAAAAATAAACTCTAAAAATAAATCCTACCGGAAGGGGTTCTAAACATACACAAGCAAGGACGACTCAACCAAATCAAACCTATTGAATCTAGCAAACAAAAAGCATGATGGTTCCACTTAGATTGTTTCTAGACCAGCTTCTATTCCTTCGAAAGGCAACTAGTTACAGTTTTAGCAGACCTCTTAGAATAATCCGAATTAGATTAAGTCGAAGAGAAACAGGATAAGCTCTAAGGAGCTTTGATAACCCTGTCTCTTTGGCACTTTTCCTTGGGTTACAAGGCGGCTCTAATCAACTTAAAATAATCTTCCTGAACTTTGAGTTAGGCTAATAAAGTAACCAGTACAGTCCTTTTGAACGAGTTTCCTATAAGCTCGTTACCCTATCGGTCTCTTTCTAGTCAAAATTTTAAGCTTTAGGTTCGCGTTTGGTAACGTGTTCCTAAAGCGGGCAAGAAGGAAACGGTGATGAAATCCGAGTCCTTATCTTGTATGGCCAGTTCTTTCCCTTTACTAGAAAAGTAAAACCGTATTCAATTCCTCAACATATATGCATACGAAGGAATACAGTAAACCCACTTGCAGGGGATTCTTGAGTTGATCGAGTCTTACCTCCGTACCAGACGGGGGATGAATCAGTTGTAGTCGACTCGGGCCATCGACTCCTGTGTCAGTGTGCGAACCCAAGGGGCCGAGACAATATCGTAATTGTCGTCCTTCCCTGTAGCAGTTTATATTTAATAATACCCTTCCGTAGGGTTTAAAAATAAATTAAGTGTTCAAAGTCCCAAAAATAATGTCCAAAAAGTATCCAAAATAAAAGAAAAATTACATAAATAATATGAATTCCTAATACAATTTTCTAAAAAAACAAATCTAATTAAAATAAAATAAAATATAATTAAGAAAAATCTTCGGTCTTCTTTTTCGTTCTCTAAGCTTTATCTTTTAACTCCAAGTCTTTAGCTTTAATTCCAAGTCTTTGGCTCACTTTCTTTTCGATCCAAAAATCCAACCTGTAGCAAAAGAGAAATACGAAAAGAAACGTAAAATAGAACAAAGTAAAATAATAAAAATAAAAATAAAACCTAAAAATAAATCTAAAACTAAATCTAAAACTCTAAACCTAAAAACAAGTCCGCGTCGGCGGCGCCAAAAATTGATGTGATTTTAATATAGTGGTAAAAGGGTTTGATTCTCGGACTTGTGAAGATTTAATTTCTAGACCTAATTTTTAATTACTAAAAATAAATAAGATTAAACATATTTGATTTTAAAAATAGATGGAAGAAAACTAGGGTTTAAGATTCCACCATTCACCAATACTTCT
>JAJJMC010017880.1:558496-641942 GCA_023531435.1 Papaver californicum | reverse complement strand
CTTTTAGAGCCGAATTTTCCACAAATATTTATTTCTCGAAAACACCTGCAAAGACATAAAAAGCCATAATAAGTACAAAAATGAACACTATCAGAATAGATAATCGAGTGTAATTTAGACACAAAAATGTGTCTATCATGTGACTTTCCACGTATGCTCAATCCAATGGCTATAAAGACCGAAAAATGGGATATGTCTGGTTTGAAAACAACTCCAAACCAACCCATCAAGAATGAACTTAATTGAAGCAAAGTAGAATATATCAAAAGTATCTTTGCATAGTCAAATGACCTAATACATATGGAAATTCTACACTATATTTTTTTGTTCTGACATTTCCACCAAAGGGATTTTTGTTGTTTTGCTTTGCTATTTGAATCTCCAATAATACTTTGTAATAAACACATTTTTATCAATAGAACCCTAGCTTAGTATAACCTCTAAAGCAGGTAAGATTCAACATTATATGCAGATCAAATAGGTAACTAATCGTTGTAATCAACCGTTACAAACATCAAAAAGATGAACAGTGAAATATAGTTTATAAACACAAAAATAATCAGAAAATAACAACTCCAAGAAATTAACCTCTTCTTTAGATACTATATTCACCTCTTCTTTAGATCCCGTTCCATAAAAAACCGCAACCACAACATCCAGTCCAGGAATATCAGTCGGTTGACTTAAATCCCTAAGCTTCTCAGCATCCATGACTCTACAACAACAAAAATCAAATCTTCTTTTACTTTCCGAACTCTTCTTCAGTATCCTAACACACTAAATTAAACTTTCGAAATCAAAACCCTAAAAATAACAACCGAAAAACACTAAATCGAGCTCTTAAACTCCAAAAACGAACAAACCACACCATAGAAAATTCGAAATAGAAAGAGTTTTGTTTTGGGTTCACCTCTCAGTGAAGATAGAAATCTTCAACTAATCTTCGTGCCAACTAATCCTAATTAGAGAGTATTAAATAATGAAACCCCTAAAACTCACTACTTCTATATAGAGAGAGTATCAATAGAATCCTAGGCACGAAAATGGTTTGAAAGCAAAAAAAGGGGGAAGTTGAAGAAGAAAGAAGGATTTGGGGTTTTAGGTTTAAAAAAAGAAGCCCAAATTTATTTCTGCAACTGAAGAGGGAATAATGACCACATAAAACCTGAACTGAGTCGACATACCCAGATTTTTTTAGTTGTTCTTCTACTTTCAAATTCTGCAACTTCAAATTGAAAAGCAGAAAGCACCAAATTCGTAAACCCTAATTTCCCTTCTTAAGAATCAAAAACAACAAAGATTGAGAATCAACAACTATAAAACAATTGGAAATTGGAAATCTATGCTTACCTTTTGACAGCGAAAGACTGAGATATCCCAAATGAGTCGATCTGTTGGACAAATTTTTTGATGCCTGTAGGTTTATGAGCTTCAATGAAAATAAAACGGTTGTTACCCTTTTATGTGTTTTTCTTCCTGCCTTGATTGAGAGAATAATGAACACGTAAGATATCAGCGCGTGACATAGTGAAACTATGTACGTGGCTCAATTAGAACCGTTGGATCATAGCTTGAAAGTGGAAAACATTCTCCGCCATGATTTATCTATGACACAAACTGAGAAATGATATCCGTTGATCTCTAAAAAAATAGTTTTTAGAGGATCGAATTAGGCTGAGACCGTTTCTTTTTATAAGATAGGTTACAAACATCAAAAAGATGAACAGTGAAATATAGTTTATAAACACAAAAATAATCAGAAAATAACAACTCCAAGAAACTAACCTCTTCTTTAGATACTATATTCACCTCTTCTTTAGATCTCGTTCCATAAAAAACCGCAACCACAACATCCAGTCCAGGAATATCAATCGGTTGACTTAAATCCCTAAGCTTCTCAGCATCCATGACTCTACAACAACAAAAATTAAATCTTCTTTTACTTTACGAACTCTTCTTCAGTATCCTAACACACTAAATTAAACTTTCGAAATCAAAACCCTAAAAATAACAACCGAAAAACACTAAATCGAGCTTTTAAACTCCAAAAACGAACAAACCACACCATAGAAAATTCGAAATAGAAAGAGTTTTGTTTTGGGTTCACCTCTCAGTGAAGACAGAAATCTTCAACTAATCTTCGTGCCAACTAATCCTAATTAGAGAGTATTAAATAATAAAACCCCTAAAACTCACTACTTCTATATAGAGAGAGTATCAATAGAATCCTAGGCACGAAAATGGTTTGAAAGCAAAAAAAAAGGGGGAAGTTGAAGAAGAAAGAAGGATTTGGGGTTTTAGGTTTAAAAAAAGAAGCCCAAATTTATTTCTGCAACTGAAGAGGGAATAATGACCACATAAAACCTGAACTGAGTCGACATACCCAGATTTTTTTTGTTGTTCTTCTACTTTCAAATTCTGCAACTTCAAATTGAAAAGCAGAAAGCACCAAATTCGTAAACCCTAATTTCCCTTCTTAAGAATCAAAAACAACAAAGATTGAGTATCAACAACTATAAAACAATTGGAAATTGGAAATCTATGCTTACCTTTTGACAGCGAAAGACTGAGATATCCCAAATGAGTCGATCTGTTGGACAAATTTGTTGATGCATGTAGGTTTATGAGCTTCAATGAAAATAAAACGGTTGTTACCCTTTTGTGTGTTTTTCTTCCTGCCTTGATTGAGAGAATAATGAACACGTAAGATATCAGCGCGTGACATAGTGAAACTATGTACGTGGCTCAATTAGAACCGTTGGATCATAGCTTGAAAGTGGAAAACATTCTCCGCCATGATTTATCTATGACACAAACTGAGAAATGATATCCGTTGATCTCTAAAAAAATAGTTTTTAGAGGATCGAATTAGGCTGAGACCGTTTTTTTTATAAGATAGATTATATGAGCAGAACCAACACTGACCCTGTATATTAGGAGGATAATTGAACGAAGGAAGGGAGTCCTTCTATATGTTGATTATGGAAGTTAAAATGTAGTGGCTTTTTATAGCCTGTTTGGATACCAAAAGCAGAAGTGCTTCTGTTTTTCCAGAAGTAGAAGTCACAAGCAAAATATTTGTTGCTTTACAAAAAGTTAATTTTTTTACTTCTGGAAGTCGTTCTGAAATTGTGTACCCAAATTAATTTCTGACTTTTCTGCTTTCATAAGTTAAAAAACAACTTCTGGAGTGACATCCAAATAGGCTAGCAACTGCTTAAAAGTTTTTTTTTTTAATTATCTTCTAATATCTCCGAATCTAAACCACGTTTTTTCAAATTGGAGTGAACATGATAAAATTTTAAATACTTAAGTTATTGCTTAGTTCCAAAATTTCGCGCGATGTAGTTTAAGAAATATTAGGAAAAAAAAATTTGTTATAGTTGCAAAAAACTTTTGCCAACTATTTCGATGTTGGTTTTCATATTTCTTCACATTGAACTCAAATTTCTTCAAATTGGAGTCAAAATCTTACAATTGCACTATAAACTAACTGTTTAGATACAAAATTTCGTTCAAACTTGATGTAGTTTAAAAATATATGAGGAAAAAGAAAAATTTGGCATAGTTGCAGAAAACTTTTAACAACTATTTCGTTCTTGATTTTTAAATTCCTTCAAATCTAACTTAACAACTATTTCGTTCTTGATTTTTAAATTCCTTCAAATCTAACGGAAATTTCTTTAAATTGGAGCCAAAATCTTGCAATTGCACTATAAACTAACTGTAATGTACTTAAATTTGATTATTAGCTTTAGATGGTCAATGAATTTGAAGGAATTGAAAAATAGTATCAAAAAATCCAGTTTTCGATCGGCCCACACTGCTGGCAGCAGTCATCTAATAATAATAAAAGGAAAAAAAACAATAACTTACCAACACACTTATATATGAAACGGTATATGATTAATTCAGTTCCATGGACACATTTTTATCTAAATATTTTTGCTAGTATTAACACAACCAGGGTCGGCTTTGAAGCCTAGCAACCTGGGCTCCAGCCAGGGTAAATTTTTCCCTAAGTTATTGTGGTCTATGGGCAGTATATTGGTGGCCCAATATATTTTGGGTAGTTCTAAGTTTCCACCAGCCCAAAACGGAAAGAACTATGATTGATGATTCCATAAATCTGACTTGACTTGCGTGAATACACGCTTACTCTTTCCGTTTTTAATTTTAAAAGATAGGCAAGGTTTTCATATATGGGTATGTCAAAAAAAAATAGACTTGTTTCTATAAAAGGAAAGTCAAATGTTATTAGATCATTACTTTGCCTATATTAGAAGACCACATCTCTTTCTTTTAACAAATTTGTGGACCATTTCACTCTCTTATTTTTCTCTTTAAAGATATAAGAGGACCACTTTTTTATAAGAATAAATTAGTAAAAACATAAAAAAATAGTTCAAATGATTGTTTTTTTTTATTCTTGTATAAAACCAGATAAATATATCTTTTAAAAACGGAGGGATATTTAATTATTTAAGTTCTCTTTAAAATTTACACAATACAAATGATGAAATTCTCGCCTTCTCGGCTAACCCTAGAAGTCCTCCGGAGCACACACTTGCATTCAATATTTCACTGAATTGTGAATTCACATCTGCACAAGTTAGTTTAATTACTAGTTAAATTAGTTTGAATTTTGAACGATTGATTTAAACCCTTGTTTGCATTCACTATGTTCATGTATTATAAAATCAGTTTGGTTCATGTTTTATAGAATCGGTATTATACAAGTAGATTTTATCAAAAAAAATCTTAGAATCTATAACCACGGAATGTTTTTACTGTGTTAAAAAATATTCTAAACTTTTCTTATCTAAGATTATCTAAATATCAAAGACGGTCCTGAACATCATAAACTTTATATAAAATGATATTGTTAGATTAAAAATGTTTAATAAAACGCGAGTAGAAATTTTCCAATCTTATGGATGGGTTTATAATCGAATAAGAAAGTAGAACCCGTGAAAGCATAGCAATTAAGTGACCTGTAGAAATGAACCGGGAACAAGGTCCTTTTAGAAAGAAATTTATTTTGGCTCACGACTACACGTAATTACGTGGACACTATTTCAACACTTTACAACTGATTACTCATTTTTTTTCAGCAAATTGATTTAAATTCTGTTTTTCCTTTTTTTATCGCAAGTTTTGGTTTAATGATATAGTCATTTGATTATTTAAGTAGAAAAATAAATATAGTCATCTGATTTCTTTTATGGAGCTTAAAAAAAATACTAAGATGTTAGCAATCAATAGTCTGATGTCAAATTATTTTCCAATAATACAGTCCTATGTAACAAAATTACAGTGACACTACACATGTGCTTTCTTGACTCGGTCATCCTTGGACCTTGATCACGAGATTCACCTGGTAAATACAACAGATCGAACATGTTCCAACACCGCAAGCGAATGCATCGTCTAAATTTTGACTCAAATTTGGTCAGACATACTAAAAACATTCACGATTCTTAGTTTGAATCTAAATTGAATTTTGTTGTCTATGTTGTCTAATTTGGCGGTGGTCCGTGGATCAAGATCTAGACTGCTTCGGTAGTACAGCGTCTAGTGCGCTGTCCATTCCATTTATAATGGTAGGGACCGGTAGTACAGCGTCTAGTGCGCTGTCCATTCCATTTATAATGGTAGGGACCAAATTACAATCTCTAAAAGATTCATAGAAAAAAGTATGATTATGTTATTGTCATTTTGGTTGGTAAGTTGGTCGACCACTTGCAAAGAGTTGGTGAGTTCCACCAGTTCCTCTACCTTGCCTTTGCTCATTGGACGCCATAGCTTTTGACATCTTAACGTGATCATCACTATATATAAATTTCAGGAAAAACAAAAAGAAGATCAACTTTAAAATTGTGCTGGAATTCAAGTACAAAATAGCTATTTTTATTGGTGGTTAAGAAGATGGACCTGGAAGACCAGTTACTAATAGGAATTAGGATGCAAAATTACAATACTGACAAGTGAATGTAGGAAGAAAAAAATGCAAAATTGTCATTTATATGTGACAGTAGTAGGTAGAAAAGAAAATGGGTTCAAGATTTTTCGATGCTTTACATTACATATACTCAATTATGGTAATTGTTATATCAATCTCTAGTACGAAAAACTTTGGTGGCTCCATGTGAGGTAGACTTCACCATACACACTTCTAAATCAAATGTGAAGAATCACACAATTTACTGGCATTTGCTCCTCTGCTGATTAACCAAAAATAAATAACATGGTTTCAGCCTTTCGGAAGACCAATTCCTTGACAGGGTCGCAACAAGAGACGGGCTTTTTGAAAAGGAGGAAACTTAGAGTTGATATATCTTGTGATTGTTGCTTGTGGGATTATGAGATTGGCTTCACACGTCCTCCCTTCCAAGTGGGTTATCAGATGTAAGTTCCAGCCATGCCGTACAGAGTATACCAATAACAAACACCATGCTTGGTTGATGTACGATCAAATAGAATATCATCATCGCTAGATCTAAGAGAACCAATGTGTCATCTGGATCTGTTTCGCTTATGCTTCAGCTATCCCTTTTTACGAATCAAGACCTGTATGCATTGGAGGAGTTGCAGAGTCGGGAGGAGGTGCAGAGACGAGAGAAGATACAGAGCTGGGAGAAGATACAAAATCGGAAGAAGGTGATAAGACAAGAGGAGATACAAAGGCAAGAAGAGGTGCAGGGTCCAGAGGAGGAGAAAAGGCAGCAAGAGGTGGAGATTCGAGAGGAGGTGATAAGACAGGAGAAGATACATCATCCATTGGAGGTTCAAAGGTGGGTGGAGGTGCTACAGATGGGGGATGAGGCACAGGAGCTGCAGAGCCAAGAAAAGGTTCAGCAAAACGAGCTGCATCGCTGAGGATAGGAGCAACTGACGAAGTTACATCATCGAGATGCGGTGCAAGAGATACTGCACAGACAGGTTCGGGTAAAGCTGCAGAGCTAATACAAGGTGCAGTACGATGAGCTGCATCACTGGAAAGAGGGGTAACTGATGAAGCTACAGCATCGAAATCTGGTGCAAGAGATGCTGCGGAGATGGGTTCAGGTACAGAGGGAGCTACAGAGCCAATACATGGTACAGTAGAATGAGCTGCATCTTTGGGATGAGATATAGCTGTAGAAGCTACAGCAACGGAATGCGGTGCAAGAGGAGCTGATGAGAAGAGTCGAGATACAGATCCAAGACAAGGTGCAGTAGAAGGACTTCCAGAGGCAGGACGTTGTGCAGGAGAGCCAGAAGAAAGACGAGGTGCAAGAGGACCTGCAGAGCCTAGTCGATGGGAAGAAGGAGGACCTGAAGAGCCAGGACGAGGGGCAGAAAGAGGATCCGCAGAGACAGGACAAAGTGCAGAAGCAGAAGCAGAAGCAGAAGCAGATGCAATACAAGATGCAGAAGTAGAAGCTGAAGAGGTCGAACGAGGTGCAGCACTACTGCCGTTGCGAATTACTTTTGCCCTTCTGGAAAATAGCCTCGAAGTTAAGAAATGAAATGAATGTCGAGATAAATAGAATATACTTGAAGTGTAATTGGCTTTCATACCTGACTATTTTTGCTTGGAATTGACAGCTCTCTGCTTAGATGTACCTTTTTTCACAAAGCAGAATTTTTTTTCAAACATTATCATCGTGAGTTATTAAAATAGCCAACTGATTAGAAAAATATATAGCAAGTTTGAGAGTGAAAATAAAACAAAATATTTCACCTGCCTTAAGGTTGATGCTGATCTGCGGATTACCCTCTCAGCCTTGATAGATGCAATAACAGAATCTGCAGCAGAACCCAAACCTCTCCTACCTACCAACTTCACTCCAAGCTTCTCAGATAAATAGTGCAATCTCATCTCATCACCTCCTCTAACCTCACTCAGTTCAAGAGCATGTTGTCTTGACAACAAGGTATAAACATGAAGCTGTTGCTGCTGATTATAGTGTGACTGAAGCTGCTGAAAGAGTCACTTATTAGAGTGATGTTGATCTGGTTTTGATCCTTCGGTGTTCTTCTTCCGAGGTCCACTAAATGTGACCCTCAAAATCGCTGCTGACTTTGGATCAGATTTCTTACGAGCCAAAATAACAGAAAAGCTCCCAAACTCAAGATCTGGCTCCCTGAATAAATCGGCCAGAAGGGCAGCGCAAGACTGAGAATTCTTTGATGGGCTCCTCTCCACTTTTACATGCGACGCCCGAGCATTAGCATGGTGAGCCATGTTTGCAGCTTCCCTAAGTCCACTGAGGAATGCCCCATGCATGGTTGCAGGATATCTCCTGTTAGTGGCTTCCCCAGCAAAGAAAAGCCTCCCATTTCCAACATTCTCTGCTAAGATATCATAATCATCCCCAGATGCCCCAACGGCAACATTTGAATATGAACCTAAACTAAAGGAATCACTACCCCACCTAGTGCAAACAGTCTGAATCGACTCTGGAACGTCAATTTCCTGTGGCTCATAAATACCTGTGCACAAGCACATATGTTCAAGAAAATACGTCGAAGAGATATCATAATAGCAATAGCATACAAATATATGTAGTCTAATCTTTATACAAGTGTCTTTGCTAGCTATTTTGGTGCTTTAATCTGTAACATCTAATACTAATACATGCAGTCTAATCTCTGTTCTCTATACAAGTGTCTTTGCTAACTATTATCTGTAGCATCAAATTATTTTTTTGATAAACTTTATCTGATGTGTCTGTAATTCTCTTCAAACAAAGGAAAAAAACAAATATTTTCATATAAACAAGACATACCCTTTAGGATCTGCAGGACATGGGACACTGCATCAGTAGGGGGCATGCTCTCAAATTTATGTGCAGCTTCTCCTGCAACTAAAGCAATCAAGAGTGGACCTCCAGCCACAGTAGCATAGCTGTAAAACAGAAAAAATTCCCCCCGACGACTCGAATCATCAGAGAGGTGCCCAAATGTGTCGAGCTCCGTGCCCCAGAACACATGGGGAAATAGCATCGCGACCTTATTCAACATCCCAAAACCCAATCTCTTTATTCCATCAAGCTTCCTTTGAGGGAATTCTGGAACAAACTTGATAGAGCCACTCTTCAATACCCCAAGTGGAACTGTACAAAGTGCCATATCTCCTTCAAAAATCTGGTTCCCTGCAAGAACCTGCACCCCGTCGCTACCACAACGGATGGTGTGCACAGTTTTTTCATATAAGATAGGTAATTTTCCGCTAATGCCTGAACTAACTTCCCATTACCCCCAGGCAAGATGCAATGATCCGCTCCCATATCATATGGATCATCATGGTCCCAAAACGCGAGGGAAAGCTGTGAAAGTAAACCTGCATTCGCATATTCTAAATTTGCTAGATGCCAATTAAACAAGTTCATCTCCTCACCAGTCACTGCATCTCCATAGACCTCTCTAAAAGTCTCAAGCGAAGACCCAAGTGAAACATCAACAGAAACTTCCCCCATTGACTGTTTGCGACGGCTCGCTTTATCCAAAAGCCGGTTAAATGCTGTCTCCACTTTCATATCCATATCAGGATCAACTGGCTTCCCATCTGGCTTATATAAGGGACACTTATCCCTTACCTTATGAAGAGAGCAACACAACTGTCTACCTAAAATTGCAAGTGGGTTTCCAAATGTACCCGTCAAAACACTTCCCCCCAAATCTGCTGCAGCAATTTTATCCGAACCCTCCATTTTCTTGGTATAAACCCGTCCACCAGCTCTTTTCCGACCCTCCAAAATAACAACTTTAAACCCAAATGTCATCAATTGCCTCGCAGCTGCTAAACCAGCCAATCCTGCTCCGATTATAATAACTTTCAGTTTAGTTGCCTCTACTTGAATCTTTTCCTTGATCGCAGGTACAACCCCAAAATTAACATATCCATGTGAAACCAAGAAACTATAAGCCGAATTCAAAAGGGTATGACCATGCGAAGTTATCGAACCCACTAACGATTCTTTTGTTAACCAACTGTTTATATTTTCCTCCATTTAGTTAGTATTGTAAGAGCTTCAGGTTGTATTGAGTTGTGTTATTGATTGTTACAAAACAAGACTTATTACACTGCTATTTATAGCATTATGACTAACAAAATAACTAACTAACCAGGTGAATTAGACACTCGACTGACAATTAACTGCAACTAATTCTGTTAACCAGGCTGGCATGTGCTGACACAATACAACTGGCATTAATGACATGGCTTGATTATATTGGATAGGTAGAACCGTCATGTGATGACTCATATGTTATAACATCTCCCCTCAAACTGAGCAATATAATGCAAAGTTTGCCTTCACAAACAACATCAAAGAGTATTGTTGTTCCTTCACAAGCCATAGTGTCTGCACAAGTTGCTCCATAATGATAACCAAGAACTTAAAAGAACAACTGCATTGTCGTGCATCTCCGAACCAAACTCCCTTGTGAAATTTTCACCAGAACTACCTTGTCGTGCACTAAAAGTCTACTTCACCTTCCAGTTTATAACCAAAGAAACTAGTACACTGTAACGCCTTTACAAAACCATGAAGTAAACTATCCAATAGGCACCATTAGGCAGAGCTGAACTTGTAGCTGAACTTGTAGCTGAATTTGAAAAACAAACTGAAAACGTGACGAGGAATAGAGGAGACCAAAACCAATTCCACCACATGCAGAGTACCCCTGAAATCCGAATAGAAGAGACCAAAACCAATTCCACCATCTGCAGAGTACCACTGAAATCCATACCATCTACTATTCCGTAAAAGGCCATCATGAAAATCCAGAACCCAACAGATATAATGCAATCAGAAGTACAGGTAAAATGCCTTAGTAGCACACTGGTACTGCCTTGATAGTTTGGACCCTGAACCACACAGACTTGATATAAATATAGAAATATGGTGCAACATCATGTGGACCACTTAATAGCAGTAGTGCTGTCAACTCAAAACACTTCTCAGCAATACTTTCTGCCCAGAGACATGAATGCCAATGAAATCCGAAACTTAAATGTCTGGATGAAGTAGTTAAATATCATTAAGTAGCAAGACATCACCAACAACAGTGAATGTCACGGTACAACTCTCATAAAGTGTCTGCACTGTAATTTCTCCATACAAGACTAGGTTAAGCATATCTAATGCTGTAAGTGTACAAGGAAGAAAATGACGATGAAATACAGATGAAAAACTGAAATTCATCAAAAATGGATCCACAAAATGCATCAGTAAGTGCAAAGACTGTTAACTTTCTTGTTGGATCTAGTAATTGAAGATCAAGAAATGAAGCCATTACTGAATAACCTAGTGACCTCATCACAGCAGAAGTACTATTAGCCATCGAAGCATTTGAAGAAGAAGAAACATCATTTGGGAATGGATTCTTGCATCCAAGATCAAAAGATAAACTTTCAAGAAATATTAGAACTTACAACTTTCAAACAAGAATTGAACCATTGTAGACCAAATTAATCTCAAAATATTGAAAGATGGAGTATTACCAATTTAACACTAATTCTCAAAAACTTGAAGGACTAGTTTCAAGATACTAAATCCCAGCTTTCGAATGAGAGAATCGATTACTGAAATTGCACTCTCTTGGATAATAAATCCAAAAGATAAATCTGAAGAATCTAAAAGTGAAATTAAAGATTTATATTACCTCTCTTGAATGTTTGGTCGCAGTTAAGCCATATCTGAACTAAATTCTAACTGGAATCTTCCTCTATCCCAGATTCGAAATTGACTTCGACAATTAAACAAATTAAAACAAGACCTATCCAACTCAGATCTAAAAATTGATATATGAAGGAAACTAGAACACCAACAAGAAATTGAAAGAAGAAAGAAATGAAAATTAGGTTTGAGAAAATCGAAATTTTTCTTCAAAAAGTTGTGATGTGTGATCAGTTGTTGTCAATTTGTGTTGTATTTCTTGTTTTGTATCTGAGTTGAAATCAGATTTCTTGTAATTTGATTGTTGAAGTTGTCTAAGTTTGAATCAGACTTCATTTCAGTGGTAATGTTGTAGTAGGTTGTACTGATAATGGTTGTTTTTGAGGTTGTGGTCGTTTTTGAGGTTGTGGTGGTGGTTGTTGAGGTTGTTATAATTGTAGTGATGGTTGTAATTTGATTATTGTTGTTGTTTTTGATTTGTGGTTTTGAGGTTGTACTGGTAATGGTTGTTGTAAAGAATGTGATGGTTGTAAATGTTGTAATGAGTAGCAGCGGAAGAAGAAGAAACTCCATTAATGAAGGTTTGAAGGTACAGGATCAGAAAGCCAGAGAAGTTAGAATTCTCTTCTAGCTCTGATACCATGTAAGAGCTTCAGGTTGTATTGAGTTGTGTTATTGATTGTTACAGAACAAGACTTATTACACTGCTATTTATAGCATTATGACTAACAAAATAACTAACTAACCAGGTGAATTAGACACTCGACTGACAATTAACTGCAACTAATTCTGTTAACCAGGCTGGCATGCGCTGACACAATACAACTGGCATTAATGACATGGCTTGATTATATTGGATAGGTAGAACACGTCATGTGATGACTCATATGTTCTAACAAGTATATGGTTTCTAATTAATGTATAATTAACCTGTTCAATACCTCCTACAACTGAAACAACACCAGCTCCAATTTCCTCTTCGGTGAGAGAATCAGCCGGAAATCCTGAAGTTAGTGCTGTTAAAGCTTCAGCAGTATTCTTCATTAATAAATATAATCTCTTCAGATATATCAGGAATAGTCCTGCCAATACTCGCAGTAGTACTGGGTAATGGTGGCAAAGAATGTGAAGTCTCTAAATTGGATTTCATAAAACTTAAAGAAGAACTGGAAGGAATTTGTTGTCTATTACCACTAACGTTTCCATTAATGTTCCCACTGAGTCTACCATTAGAATAATTAAACTGAGGAAATACCTGGTCGTTGATAGAAAGAGGCGATGACCGAGGAGCTCTACCGCCTTTCCTTGGCTTCTTAGGGAAGGGGGGAGTAAGAGGTGGATGATGATGATGATTTAAATTAGGGTTATTGTTAGAGTTAGAAATTGAATTTTGATTAGGAACAGAGGTAGAGTTAGGGGGTGGGATAGAGGTGGAGGTGGAATCCGTGGAGGTGATTGAGATAGTGTGCTGTATAGCAACAGAATTTGAGGTAGGAACGGAAGTAGAGTTAGGGTTTTGTTGTTCTGTGAGAGAAGGGAAGGTTTCTGAAGGATTGGAGATTGAAGGTTCCGTAAATGGGTGTTGTTCAGACATTGCGTAGGCGAGAATTTGAGGAGGATGATTTGGGGAAGTCAGATTTTTAGCTTATCATTGATTAGGTCATTACTTATTAGAGTAGAATAGCTCAGTGCCGGTTTACCAGAGAGTTTGAACAGAGAATCTTCCAAAATGTGAAGATTTTCAATAAAAGTAACCACCATTTAAAAAACAAGGTTAAAACCTAAAAATAGGAAAAAAAAAAAAAAACTACGGCACACCCGGTGGGACTCGAACCCACAATCGCCTGATTAGAAGTCAGACGCCTTATCCATTAGGCCACGGGTGCTTATGTGTTAGCTTAATCGAGGAACCTTTTTTGGATAGCTTCTAGATAAAACCAAAGAAAATTACACACTTTGAGTTTTTAACAGCAACCGGAGTATCTGTACTGTAACTCATCATACACGTGTGACGTGAGTTGGAGATAAGGAATTAAGGATGCTGCATATTTGCAATCATTTAGGAGGAAACGGGCTACACAACCACCTCATCTCAAAAGAACAACAACAAAACCTATTTTGTGCATCTCTCGTCTCTCTCAAGCTCTTCCGACGATAAAAGTTTCTCTTTCAGACCAACCTCAATGCTAAGATCTACTCGTTTTGAGGTGGATATGAGCAGCATCTAGTATTTTTTAGTGATTTTAGCTAGTATTCAGCTAGATTAGGTAGTTTTAATGCTTATTAGGGTTAGTTTTTTTGCTCTTTTGAGTCATTTGTCTGCGGCAAGGTTTCTTCGCTTTCATGGCGGCTCTTACTATGCTTTTAGAGCATCTTTTTATGCCTTTAATAGCTATTCTTGGTTGGGTTTTTTAAAGTTGAAGTAATCAGTGGTAAGCTCCGACGCCCGGAATCTTCATCACTCCGTTCAAGATCTAGGGCAAATTACTCATTATTAGGTACCTTTTTCTCAAGAAGAAGTTTTTATATCAAAAATGGTGGATTTATTGTCCAAAAATTATTTCTCTTCCGATACAGTCAGATTTTATTTCATATGTGTATTTAGTCGTTTTATAGAATTCCTTCCCTTTTTTTATCGGAGTCTTTGGAGTTATACTTTTACATCATAAAATTTATGTTACTATGTAGTTCTTGGTATTTAATATATTCAATTATCTCTTTGTAATCTCACTTTGATATCAATGAAAGAGATCTCCTTTTATATAAAAAAAAAAAAAAAAAAAACACTGAAAAAAGCCGAAATACATTGATCCATAATGGAATTGTTCAAAAGCTTTGTTATATGCTTATAGCAGTTGGATGTGAACATGCACATGCTACGAATATTTTGATGCCTTGATATTGTTTAACATCCCGAAGAGTTCATTGATTGGATTCTTACAACTTTACAATAAATTTAAACTCAAAATTCTTTTTTTCGGACACTCCATTTTAAAATATTAAATTTCTTTTTACATCGGTAGAATACATCAAAATTTAATTTTAAGGGAGTTTTTTATCATATAAGTAAAAGTTACACTTGATACCTCTACATATAACTCATAATTTTGTAGGGGTGAGCAATAGATGGATAGCAGTGGATTTAGTATCCCCTGCATCCAGTTCATATGAATAGAGGATTTAAGATTTTCATCCATGTTCAGTCTATCATAAGTCGGATTTGACATCTACGAATGGGCGGATGAACGGACTGGATACAGGTGGATTTAAAACAAAAATAGGTGAATGTTTAACACTAAATGTGAAATCACAATCATATTCTATGAAATTTGTATTTATCTAAATCTTAATTTCCGTGTGATAATTTCTCAAAAAAATTACATGATCTTACTTTGGTATTATCTATAGAGAAGAAGATGTAAATTTTTTATTCTCAACGAAATAAATAAAGATTTAATGTAAGAAAAAAAAACAAAAAAACATAGTGAACAAAGGAGGGAATCGTTGAAAGGGAGAAGCGGGAAACAAAGTTGTCTTCATAAAAAAGACTAAATCATAATCAATATGAAACTATATGGATTACCTACCAATTTCCCATAATAACCTTCATATATATATATAATACCAACATTATTCTTGGGATCAGGAGTCCAACGGATGGGTGATGTTTCACCTGTGTCAAATCCGTAAAAAAACTACCGGTTTTAAAATCCACCCGCGTCCAATCCGCCAAGAGAAGGATCAGATGTCCACCCATCAAAATACGGACTAGGTCGGGTGAAATCCACAAATTTAGGTGTTTAGCTCACCCCTATAATTTTGAGACTTGGAAAATAAAATAAAACGCTAAATTATTAATGAAGGCCTAGTTGAAGATCAAGAGCCGCGTGTATAGTAAATAGAATCATGTCCCATGATCCCACTTCCTAATACCGCATGAATATTTCTTCTAGGAATTACTAGTTAATCCAATATTCAAGACCCATTTAATATCTAATCCATCTATTAAACTGTGTTTAATCGCTGGTCCAAAAACATAGTTTTGGAGCGATTTTTTTAGTCGCTGGTCCATCCCACGTGCGAGCAGTTAATCTTCTTTTTTTTAATCTCAATTTACCCTTTTGCAACTAACGTATAAAAGGAAAAAAAAATCAAATTAGAACTCGTGATTCTTACCTTTTTCTTCAGCTCAGATCCGAATTTCTCTCTCTCGTTCTGCTGGTGTTCTTCAATTTTAGGTTTTTGCTGTCAAATCTCGAGGTAATTTTCTAAAATCTTCTTCTCTGTTCTTTGATTTTTGTTATGTTTTTTTTTTTGTTTTTGTTTTTTCAACTGAAATAATGATGATCAGTTCGATTTCATGATTTGTTGATTTTTTTACAATGAAATCTTGATGATTATCGTTATCTATGATTTAAATTTTGTTTGATTGCATGTTTTGATCTCGTTGTTGTCCGTGTTTTAGTTTTTCTGTTGTTTTTTTAAACTTATTTTTGTAACCGTTCTATTTTGTTTATTAGATTTCCGTATTCAACTTATTTACATGTAGTTTGATAATAGGTTTGATTTGGTTTTCTTTTCTTTTTTCAAGAACTCATGATTTTTGTTCTTTTTTTCTGGATTTTTTGTATGATTCTTCAATACATATTAATGTGTACTGTTTTTCTAAGCTTTTTGAAATGTATTGTGTTTATAGTATGCTATTTTTGTTATATATATTGTATGGTATACCATTTTTGAATCAATACATATCTGTTTGCACTGCATATAATATGCTTTTGTTTGTTTGTTATGTTTGAATCTATAATATGTGTGATACTTCTAAATTAGTACATATTATGTTGTACTGTAGATTTAGTGTTTCTATCATCTTAAAATATATGTTTGATTTTTGTTTTTCTGTTGTTTTATTTGCATCACATTTCTACAGGTTCAACATGTCAGGTGTTGGTTCTAATCCAAATACCTTTTGCTACTCTCATGTATACCACAAGCAACACCACATTGCATATTTGGTTATGTTATCTTCGACTTTGGAAGATTTGAAGTTTACTATTTGTAATGCCTGGAGCTGGTTGACTCCATCAACTATTGTTGTTAATTATGTTGAAAATGGAGTGAAAGTCCTTCTCCTTGCTGATGTATCGCTTCAAGGGCTTGTTGCATTAAATTTTACGAAGAATTCAGATTTCTTTGAGTTGCATGTGGGTGTCGTTTTATCTGGTGCATCTAGTTCTTCGAGAAGTGCTAATTTTCACACCAGTGTTGAGTTGGTTCTGAGTGCTAGGAACAATTATTTGAAAGATTGTAAAGAGGGTGCAAGTGTTCTTTTTTCCGATGGTTGGGAGAATATATTTGAAGATAAAAACCATTTCTTCCATGGTGGTGTTAAAGCTGTTCGGTTAGCATGTGAGAAATATTGTTTGAGGACAGATATAAGGTTAAAAAATTGAAGAATGACCTTGAGAGATTCACAGTGAGATGCAGCAATGATTGGTTCTCTTGGATGCTTCATGCGGTTGCCTTGAATGGGTCTTTGGATGTGTTTAAGATAAAGGATTACGTGGGGAGGCACACTTGTGGTGATGGGTATAGGTTGAGAAGTCCAAAGAGGAAATTCAGCCTAAAGAGATTTATCTAGACCCTTTCATAGAGCTAGAACCTGAACCTTAACTAGATATAGTTGTCATAAACAAAACACTAGATGGGGATAAGGTTTTACTCAGTTTGTTCACTTTCTGGGCCTGCTGTAATTTCCTTCTATTTTGGATAACATTATTTTATTAAGATGAGCCACAGTTGTTCCGACTACTGCTATATGATTTAGTGAGGTGACTAATTCTTTCTTAGTATGGCTGAAGACTTTAAACTTAGCACTTCGTGGGAGGTAACCCATGCTCATGCGACACGGTAATCTCTTTCCTTAACTCCTTTTCTTCGATTGGTAACAGTTTCTCCTTGTTCATGTTTTTAATCATTCATCTTTAGAACATTGAGGACAATGTTAGATTTAAGTTTGGGGGTAAGGGAGAAACTTTTAGTGAAACATGAAACTCCAAAGTCTAGAAACTTGTGAGCAATTTAGGATACTAACCATTCTAGGTAGATGGAAACTTAGCTCTTTTTCTATAGGAATTGGTGTGCCCAGTTAAATGGTCTATACATAAAAGGATGCCTAGCTCAGGTGTTAGAAATAACATGATAGTTGTCACCATATCTCAGAATCTATCTTGACCATATCACCTTCTATTTTTATTTTTGCAATTTTTGTGTTACTTTAAGTGATTTGATGGGGCACCAGTATCAAATTGTTATCACCGCCAGGATGAAGTGTTTGAGATCAAGCCCCATTATTGTATTATTTAGACCATCAATAAAAAATAAAAACAAATAATTAAAAAAAATCATCGAGTATTGACACTTTGATAGCAATATATGTGTGTTCTCCCTGTCTCCGTCGCCTAAGAAAGCGTGGAACGCATGATCCATGAGAACTATCATGTACGATGCTGATAAGGAGCATGCACTTGGATTCATTTGATCCAATCATGTTGTGAGTACATTTAAAATATTTTCAATAAATCGACCGTTGGGACCCTTGTACATACCAGCTGAGTCGATATTAGTTTAAGGAATAAGACTAGTGCGAGTGTATTTCAATCCATTTATCCTGGTACTGACCTTCAGACAAATATGGGAAACACCATTCACCTTAGTCAACATGTGCAAACTTCATTTGGTCTATATCCATCTTCTAGATCTTTCCATGTGATTGTACTTTGGTAGATTCTGAGTATCGTGGTTGAACAACTATTTAAGTAGAGTTTTGAATTCTTGTATGAATTTTAGTACGCTGAGTGAAAACTCGTGTACAACAATTGGACTCATATAGAGTAATGATTCTTATAGGCGAAGAATTTAGTATGCCAACTAAATAGTTTGTTTAGTGTCTACCCTTAATCGTTCACAGGTAGCTAGAATTTGGAGTAAAGGTTTTGTGGGTACACCTCTTGTAAACCCTCACGAGACTAAAACTCGTCTGATAGGGACACCTATGGGTTTAAAGGCTTATTGCACACGCTAAGTGCAATTGCAATGCCTGCGAAAGTGAGTTAGGATTTTTTAGATTAGATTTTCTCGAGGACTAGCAAATAATAAGTTTGGGGGTATTTGATAGACACATTTATGTTTCTAATTTGCTCTCAACTTTTATAGTGTTGGAACTCATTATGTACTAATATTATGTTTTTCTGTATTTATAGGTATTTTAGGAAAATAAACATTGTTGAAAAAATTGGCTCGAAAAAGTGTTAAAGGCACCCCATTAAGAATTACTAAAGGCACCCGTACATTGGATTAGGGCACACACCTCATTTAATTCAAATTTTGAAATAGGCAGGAAACCATATCTTCTCTTCCGCGAATCTGGTATTGGGTTTATGAAGATATCTTACGTGATTTTGAGGTTTTAAAACAGAGAATATACTAGCCTTGTCAAGAGTGAATTGCACAAAATCAAAAGATACACGAAATCAAGGCAGAGTATCAAATCAAATCACGGGAGTTTATGTGAAAAAATACCCGAGTATCTTCGCTGTTAATGATTATTCGTTGAAGATTTGGTGGCCTTTGTTGTATAAATAGATGGGGTCGAGTCATAAGAGAGATTAGAGAGCATGAGGGAGAGCTCATGAGGTAGCCAGAGATCGAAAAGAAAATCCAGGAAAATATTTTTTATGTTGTTGTAAAGAAGAAACGAAGAACAAAGGCTCCAGAAAACTGTCGCTGAACCCATTGTTTATATTTTTGAATTTCTGAAGCGTCCATGGTCCGTTCTTTATTCTTGTCTTCTTCAATAACGCAGAGAACAATCTCTGTAACGCTTATAAGCGTATCTGTTTTCCTATGTTACATCTATTTCATTATTGTAAACACTTTTTGAGCTATGAAATATATTTTTGAGGGTTTTTCCGATAAAATGAGGAGTTAAACCCCATCATTGAGGCGACAGAGGAAGCTAATTTTCCAATGATTATATGGTAATATTTATTTAATTAATTTATGCAATTCATTTATGATTAATTGCCTTGGTTAAAAATTGATTTAATGATTTTTGTTAAGCAATTGTGATTTCGTTAGATGGTACATGCTTTAGCCTAGGTTTTAGATGTTCCATGCTTTTGTTATCAATTGTTATTTTGAAAATCTACTTGTTGTTGTATTTTAGAATCAAATTAAATTTTAGAATGCATAATTATAATTATTGAATTTAATCACTTTAAAAATTGGAAAATAGTGGAATCCTAGCCTCAGTCCTCTCTCAATTTTATTATCAATTTTATTTGAGTTTTGCTATTTTTAGTCTTATAAATTAAATTTAAAAACAAATCTTCACAAGTCTTGAAAGAACCATTATTTACCACTATTACAAAACACATCAGGAGGTCTAATGGCTCCGACATGTCTTAACGGCAAGGAAACTTTTTATATGGTACATATTTGATATGTAACTGTTTTTCTATGTACCAGTACAAAGAGAAATATAGTCTATTTTCTTGTACATATCAATATATATTGTAGGATCATACACATCATACATAAAGTGCATATTGATATACACTATATGTATAACATAATTTGAAGGTGCATACATGAAATATATATTGATATGGGATTTATAAAAAAAATTCATGTTTTTATCCTTTTTCATATGCATTAGTTCTTCGCATTAGTTCCTAGCGAAGATAATGATAATTGGCATTGGTTTAAGGACAATCTTAAAAAAGTTGTGGACCATCGTCGCATCACCTTTTTGAATGACCGAGGGAAAGTTTGTTGAATGCAATTCCTGAAGTTTTCCCTGATTCTTATCATAGCTATTGTTTTTTCCACTTGAAAAAGAACTTACCCATCAGTAAGTCTGATGAAAAATATAAAGAAGTGATGGACTGTTTCCAAAAAGCAACATATGCGCTTTCTCCAACAAGATATGAAGAAGGTCTTCAAGAAATGGTTTATCTAGGAAGACCTTGGGTTGCTGAATACTGCCGTAACATTCCTAGAGAAAAGTGGTCTAGTGCATACTTCCCAGGATGTAGGTTTGGTCAGACTTCTTCAAGCATTGCGGAATCTTTTAATAACTGGATTCGCCGCGAGAATAAGTTACCTCCCTGCGCTCTCTCTGACACAATCAGGTTTTTATAAGTTTCTTGTAACACTACAAGTATATATGTACTTTTTTTTAATATGCTCCACCAATCTTCTTCTAGTACATATTTTTGTTTTTTGCACTATGTATAATATGTTTGTTGTTTTTTAATTTTATTTATCGTGTAGGCTACGGGTAATGGAGTTGATATCTGAACGTCGTGAAGAAAGTCTTTTGATGGATCCGAAACTCTTAACCCCTGTGTATCAAGCCTTGCTTGAACTACACATTCAAATTGGTCGTGCTTGGAAAGCTAGTCAGTTATATGCTCACGTCTTTGAAGTTCATTCCCCAAGGTTAGTTTTTAGGTAACATGCTCTTTTGATGTGAGATATTCATTAAACTAGTTTCTTAGGGGTACTGCAGAAAACATATCAAATATGTATTGTGCATATTATCTTCTTGGGTTTGTGTAGGGAAAATATCAATATGTATTGTGCATATTATATTCTTTTTTGTTTGTGTAAGGAAAATATCAATATATACTGCGTAAATAATATGATTGGTTTCTTGTGTGCAGGTCTCGTATGGTAGATCTACAACAAAAGAGTTGTACTTGCCAAAGATGGCGTGTGTATGGTTTCCATGCTCGCATGCTACTGCAGCTATTGCTGCATCTGAAGGAAATTTCCTTGATTAGATCGACGAATACTTTAAAGTTAGTTGTTATCGCCAGCTATATTCAATCGCAATTAGACCTGTTCCTAATCACGACAGATAAGTTTTTAAGCAGTACATATTGATATTTTTTATGGTAGTATCATAGATGGGAATGGTTTTAAGCAGTACATATAAACCATAAACTAAAACTAGCATAGTACATATTGATATTTAGTGTAACATACATCAACAAAAACTTCACAAGTATAGTAGATTTTTCTTATTTATGTTTTTCAATATACCACAGGCCTGATGAGTATACCGCAGAAGATACTATTCTGCCACCAATAGTAGTTAGGGCTCCTCCAAGAAGAAGAAAAAAGAACCGCATCAAGATCGCATGGGAGAGGAGCAAAAATCCTGTTACATGTTCAAAATGTAAATTGAAAGCTCATCACAACAAGGCTACATGCAATGCTATCCGTCAGTACCAATATACGGATGAGAATTAATTTCATTACTGTTTTTTAGTATATTTGGGATTTAAATTCTTTTAGAAGATACTTGTCGCATTTTTTTAGGTTTCTTTTTTCATAACTTGTTTGTGTGCCAACTGAATTATGTTCTTAATGACAGAACGAGAATTTGATGATATAAATCTTATATTCTGCTCCATCTTTAAAGATGTATGAACTTTTGGTTGAATGTCATTCACTATATACGAGGGTCGAGGGGGGAGCGCCCCCTCGTTATTAGTGATTTTTATTTCCAATACAGTTTTTTTTATTTAGTTTTCTTGTAGTTGTTATAAAAACACAAAAAAATGCACATAAACAAAGTAATTTTTTTCAATTCATATCAATATGTACTTCATAGTACATGTCAATATGTACTTTTTAGAATATGAATCTATTGGTCTAGAGTTTCAGAACAAAGTACATATCAATATGAACTTCCTAGCATATATCAATATGTTCTGCCTTCCTATATAACTCTAAGAATAAATAGAAACCTAACAATGCTAATAAAGATCATTACATATATATAAACATAATAAGATCCTGATACAAGTATATAAATCTTTATGAGTTCAATAACTAAAAACCAAGTTCAATAAGTAAAAAGAAAGTAAATACATATCCATATCTACTCCGCATGTAAACATTTATTTTCATTGGAGGGGTCCCAACTGATTTCAGGCGGAGTGGCTGTCAACAACCTGCATGCTAACTTGATTTTTTTCTTCTGAATCTTTTTCATCAATTGTTCGTCATCTCCCAATCTTTTTCCATCGCGATCAATCTTTGATATCCTCTTGTTAAAATGCATTACATATAAAAGGTAGTTTGGCCATATTCCTTGTTGTGGACACCCATAGTCAGTCAACCTTAAGTTGCTCACCTTTTCTCTCTGATTGTCATCCAAGAACTGATTGATTGGATTGAACAAGAATTCAGACATTTTTTTGGCATTCTCATAACAATGATCCCTAAACGCCACAGACGAGTTGTAATGGATGAATTTCTGGGCTTCAAACTCAAGCTCGAGCAGTGTCTAATGCTTGTTGCCATGCATGGGTACAAGGATCTTCTCGATGTCGTTACTCATTGTCAATATGAGCCTAATAATACCAATCACTTATGCTCTGTGTAAACTCTCTGGTTTCTCGACATGATACTGAAAAATGGAAACGTTTAATAGGTTATTTCACAAAGTATATATCAATATGTACTCTTTTTAATATCCAATTTTTAAAAGTATAAAAGAAAAAACCAACACATATCCAAGCAGCTGGATCCAGATGCAACACCTTTAAGTATTTTCTTTCTGCCCCAGGATTTGCTTGGTCCTCTTTAGACGCCACTTGAAGCCTACACTGAGCGTAGTTGAGAAGATCTTGCTCTAATGTTATGTTGAAGATCAAATCTTCCATTGTAGCCCAAATGATGCAGATACCACCTCCATCCTCTACTGTCCAAGCAACCGAGCTGCACATCTATAAAAAAACACATATTAAAGTAAGTTTTTCTGATATGTACTGCAAAACTTACTTGATTTAAAAGTAAAATGAAAGGTAGAAAGTACTTACATTATCTTTCCTTTCTCAAAGTATGGAAGTAGAATCGCTATTTGTTCATCTGTCATCTGCTCATAGAGTGGTGACTTCTCAAGATCCATGAACTTCATATGAGGTTTCTGAGCTTTACGAGCTTTATTGTTCTTTCTTGTCTTTATTGTCTTTTTTCGCTTATCAGTTTTCGACTTCTTCTTTTTAGAAAACTTACTTACACTATCAAATAATAGATCTGTCTTCTTTCCTTAGCTCTTTTCTTTCGATTGGTAACAGTTTCTCCTTGTTCATGCTCTTAATCATTCATCTTTAGAAACATTGAGGACACTGTTTGATTTAAGTTTGGGGGTAATGGAGAAACTTTTTAGTGAAATAATAAAGCTCTAGAATTTAGAAGCTTGTGAGCACTTTAGGGTGACACTAACCATTCTAGGTAGAAGGAAACTTAGATCTTTTTCTATAGGAATTGGTGTGCCCAGTGAAATGGTCTATTCATAAAAGGACAGAGTTCAGGTGTTAGAAATAACATGATAGTTGTCACCATATCTCGGAGTCTATCACTACCATATCACTTTCTGTTTTTACTTTTGCAAATTTATGTTTCTCTAAGTGATTTGGTGGGGCCCAGCATCAAATTGTTATCGGCGTCGGGATGAAATAGAGTGTTTTGAGATCAAGCCCCATTATGAAAAAAAAAGAAAAAAAAAAGAAAAAAAAAAAAGTAAATAAAATAAATAAAATTTTTATTATTGACTCTTTGTTAGAAATTTGTGTGGGTTCTCCCTGTCTCCGTCACCTAAGCAAGCGTGGAATGCAGGATCCATGGGAACCTGAGTATAGGCCAGTTGAATCGATATTAGTACTAGATTTAAGAACAGTGGGTGCGTATCTCAATTCATCCTGGCAATGACCTTCAGACAGATATGGGAAACACCGTGCACCTTATTCAACACTTGCAACCTTCATATTTTCCATGTTCATATTCTAAATCTTTTCATGTGATTGAACTGTGATAGATTCTGAGACTTGCGGTTGAATGATTATATGAGTGTTAAAGGCACCCAAGTTAAAGGCACCCAACATTTTGAATGACAAATTTGGGCGGGAAGAGAATTTTTTCTTCAATATAACAAAATATGTAGTTTATATTACATAATTGAAATCAATTTTTGAATCCAGGTTTTTAGTACTATATTTGGATCATATTTTTTCAAACAGAGACAAGAAAGGTAAATTACCACAAGTAGAAGATATATACCTCTACGTCATTTTCCTGCTCAGGTGTGACTTGATTTACATTCTTCTCGGGTGTAATTTGGTTCGGCTCAGCTGTAACTTGTCGAACTTCTACACGTCGTAAATCATTTCCAAATAAATTTTCATGGAACTGTTGCATTCAACAAAATATGTACTAAAAAATATGTATTATAAAAATTTCTGAGTACATATTTTGTTGTTTTGGTACAGTTCCATGAAAATTTCAAGGTTCCGTACACCAATCAAGAAAAACAAATTCTTAGTAGAATCACAAGAAGACTTGCAGAAGATGAAAGTGAAGTTGAAAAGGTAGAAGAAGGTAATGAAAGTGATGAAAGTAACATGGGAGAAGATAAAGAAGAAACTGCAGGAAGGAAGTGGAGGAAGATGATTGGAAAGCAAGATATGAAGATTTGACAAAGGCAATCTTTGAAAAATAGGGTGAAGCGAACACCATGCAGCATGAAGATGGACCGCTTGATGCATCAAAGCTTCTGCAAATATCGAATGACATATACGTGAAAGCTTCTCCCTTGCAGCCTGAAAATGAAGAAGAGTTTCGAGACTCAATTCATGGGAGTCCCACTCATTTGGGAACTGACCCAACAGGAGAATTCCCATCTCCTACTACTCCAACTGATCCTCTTTCGCAAAAATAAATAGAAGATGAAGTAGTTTTGTGAGATCAATTTTTTCATATTCCAACAGAAGAAGTGCCACTTGCAACTACTCCAACAGAAGATGATTTTTTTTTTTTGAGTGACACCACTATTAAAAGGGTTCCATATAATGTTGCATTGTCAACACCACCTTCGGTGCATAATTTTTGTGGTGTTGATGTTTCTGTTATTAAAACATGGGCTAAATTTGACTTGGAGAAAGAGTTCAAAGAGATGCAAGAGAAAGTAACACACAAGTAAGTAATGCTGGCTAGTTTGACTCTTTATTACAAATATGTTTATCAATATAACTGTAAATATCAGTATGTACTTGATTACAAATGTGTTTTATTATTGTCATATAACTGTACATATCAATATGTAAATTTAACTATCATGAAAAAAACTCTATGGTTACAGGATGATTTACCTGGACTTCAACAAGAAGCAATGAAAAATGTGATTGAAGCTATAAACCAGAGTATTGGAACTATTAAAGGGATGTCACAGAACCCTGATGAACAAGACGTTGAAACCTTGGTCGACAACTTCGTGGACATGAAAGTACCTTTGTTTACTAAGATGGAGAAGATGGAAGACATCGAAAAGTTCAAATTTAAAGAATTTTTGGCCTTAGCCATTTCCCACAAGGGAGTTTATGATGAAGAATATGCATCTCTCAGCCAAGATAATGGTAGTGTTTTAAGCCATACTCTATTTGGGATTGACATTCGCAGATATTTTGTTAATTTATTTGGAAATAATTTGCGACATATCGAAGTTCGACAAGTTACAGCTGAGCCGAACCAACTTACACTTGAGAAGAATGTAAATCAAGTCACATCTGAGCAGGAAAATGACCCAGGTATATATCTTCTACTTGTGGTAATTTACCTTTCTTGTCTCTGTTTGAAAAAATATGATTCAAATATAGTATTAAAAACCTGGATTCAAAAATTGATTTCAATTATGTAATGTAAACTACATATTTTGTTATACTGACCAAATGAAATGCAGGACTATGAATTTACAACCACCCAAACGTCAAGCGACGTGCCACTAGCAACCAAACTTGCCAAGATGACTGCTGCCAAAGCGAAAGCAAAACAAAAGGTTGTTGCAAAGAAGTCAGTACCAACTGGAGAACTAGTTAGCAGGCGAGTAACTCGTGTGAATCCAACAAAGAAGACAGATTCATTATTTGATAGTGGAAATAAGTTTTCTGAAAAGAAGAAGTCGAAAACTGACAACCGAAAAAAGACAATAAAGACAGGAAAGAACAATAAAGCTCGTAAAGCTCAGAAACCTCGTATGAAGTTCATGGATCTTGAGAAGTCACCACTCTATGAGCAGATGACATAGGAACAAATTACGATTCTACTTCCATACTTTGAGAAAGGAAAGATAATATAAGTATTTTCTACCTTTCATTTTACTTTTAAATCAAATAAGTTTTGTAGTACATATAAAAAAAACTTACTTCAATATGTGTTTTCGTTATAAATGTGCAGCTCGGTTTGCTTGGACAGTTGAGGATGGAAGTGGTACCTGCGTCAGCGGGGCTACAATGGAAGATTTGATCTTCAACAGAGCATTAGAGCAAGATCTTCTCAACTACGCTCAGTATAGGCTTCAAGTGGCGTCTAAAGAGGACCAAGCAAATCATGAGGCAGAAAGAAAATACTTAAAGGTGTTGCATCTGGATCTAGCTGCTTGGATATATGTTGGTTTCCTCTTTTATACTTTTGAACATTGGATATGAAAAATAGTACATATTGATATATACTTTGTGAAATAACCTATTGTTAGACACATTTTTGTGTCTAAATTACGCTCGACTATCTACTTTGATAGTATTCGATTTTGTTCTTATTATGGTTTTTTATGTCTTTGTAGATATTTTTGGAGAAATAAACACTTGGGAAAAATATGGTTCAAAAGTGTTAAAGGCACCCAAGTTAAAGGCACCCAACATTTTGAATGACAAATTTGGGCGGGAAGAGAATTTTTTCTTCACGTACAAAAACAGGAAACCTTGTACGGGATTTGGAAACAAGTTTTTTTTTGGAAATCTTCTCAAGCTCTATTAGGAAAGAGTTTATTATAATAGAATCGATAAAGAGAGGAAGAAGATAAATCAGAAAGGAAGAAAAATCTGTTTTTGGAATGTTTCTCATCGGTGATCTGCCAAGAATTAGAAGAAGATTTTAAAGAAGATTTGGGGTTGTTTTGGAAGAGTAGTATATATACAAGGGATTAGAAGAGATTGGAAAGTGGGGAGAATCATTGGTGACACTTAGAGAGAGATCAGAGCTCGGGAAGAAGTGTACAGACAGAAAAATTTCTGCTGGTGCAAGACGAACACGAAGAACAAACTGCAAACCAGAACTGTTGTTCATAGTATGGTGAAACCGTGCTTTTTATGCCACACCATCAGTCCGTCCTTCTTTGCCATACTCTTTTAATACCATTTGTAACGCACAGAACTACTCACTGTAACGCTTATAAGCGTGTCAAAAGTTCTGTGTGCTATTCTATTGTCATTGTAAGCATTTTTTGAGCAATGAAAGATTATTTTGAGTGTGTTTCCAATACAATGAGCTAATCACCATCACTGGGACGACGAAGGAAGCTTTTTCTCCAATAATTAAGTGGTAACTTCTCTTTATCTATTTATTTCACAATTCTTTTATTATTATTTGCCTTGAATTAAATGGAAAAAATGTTTTTTCTCAAGTAGTTGTGTTTTCTTTTGATGGGTCATGTTTGGTTTTAAACTCTTGATGTCTCATGCTTACGATTTACAACTATTTTCTCAAAAACCTAACTTTGCCAATGATTTTATTTAACTGAATATAAGAATTGCACGATTTTATCACTTGAGTTATTGGTTAAAAGTGGAATCCTTAGTCCTTGTTTCTCCCATCACTTTTAAATCGACTTTAATTTAATCTGTTTTATTTTTAGTTATTAAAAATTAGGTCTAGAAATCAATCTTCACAAGTCTGAGTATCAAACCCTTTTTACCACTATTTAAAACTACATCAATTTTTGGCGCCGCCGACGCGGACTTCTTTTTAGAATTGTTTTTTAGATGTTTATTTTAGGTTAATTAGTTTAATTAGATATTTATTTTTACTTTGTTCTATTTTACGTTTCTTTGGGTATTTCTCTTTTTGCTACAAGTTTGGATCTTGGATTGAAAGAAAATAAAGCCAAAGATTTTGGTGATTAAAGACTTGAAGTTAAAGTTAAGGACTTGGAGTTAAAAGTTAAAGCTTAAAAGAACGGAGAAGAAGACAAAGACTTTTAATTTTAGATTTATTTTTTTTAGATTTTCTTTTTTTAGGAAATTATATTAGGAATTTTTATTATTTCTGTAATTTTCTTTTATTTTGGACACTTTTTGGACTTTATTTTGGACTTTGGACACTTTATTTATTTTTAAACCCTACGGAAGGGTATTATTAAATATAAACTGCTACAGGGAAGGACGACAATTATGATATTGTCTCGTCCCCTCGGGTTCGCACACTGACACAGGAGTCGGTGGCCTGAGTCGACTACAACCGATTCATCCCCCGTCTGGTACGGAAGGTAGGACTCGATCAACCCACGAATCCCTTGTAAGTGGGTATACTGTATTCCTTCGTATGCATATATGTTGAGGAATTGAAAACGGACTTACTTTTCTAGTAAAGGGCAAGAACTGTCCATATAAGATAAGGACTCGGATTTCATCACCGTTTCCTTCTTGCCCGCTTTAAGAACACTCCTCCTGAAATCAGTTGGGACCCCTCCATATAAATGTTTACCTACAGAGTAGATATGGATATGTATTTACTTTCTTTTTGCTTATTGAACTTGGTTTTGAGTTATTGAACTCATAAAGATTTATATACTTATATCAGGATCTTATTATGTTTATATATGTGTGATGATCTTTTTTAGCATTGTTAGGTTACTATTTATTTTTAGAGTTATATAGAAAGGCAGAACATATTGATATATGCTAGAAAGTACATATTGATATGTACTTTGTTCTGAAACTCTAAACCAATAAATTCATATTCTAAAAAGTACATATTGACATGTACTATGAAGTACATATTGATATGAATTGAAAAAATTTACTTTGTTTATGTGTATTTTTTGTGTTTTTATAACAACTACAAGAAAACTAAATATAAAAAAAATATATTGGAAATAAAAATCATTAATAACGAGGGAGCGCTCCCCCCTCGACCCCCGTATATAGTGAATGACATTCAACCACATGTTCATACATCTTTAAAAATGGAGTAAAATATAAGATTTATATCATCAATTCTCGTTCTGTCATTAAGAACATAATTCAGTTAGCACACAAACAAGTTCTGAAAAAAGAAACCTAAAAAAATGCGACAAGTATCTTATAAAAGAATTTAAATCCCAAATGTACTAAAAAAACTATAATAAAATTAATTCTCCTCCGTATATTGGCACTGACGGATAACATTTCATGTAGCCTTGTTGTGATGAGCTTTCAATTTACATTTTGAACATGTAACAGGATTTTTGCTCCTCTCCCATGCAATCTTGATGCGGTTCTTTTTTCTTCTTCCTGAAGGAGCCCTAACTACTATTGGTGGAAGAATAGTATCTTCTGCGGTATACTCATCAGGCCTGTGGTATATTGTAAAACATAAATAAGAAAAATCTACTATACTTGTGAAGTTATTGTTGATGTATGTTATATTAAATATCAGTATGTACTATGCTAGTTCTAATTTATGGTTTATATGTACTGCTTAAAACCATTCCCATGTATGATACTACCATAAAAAATATCAATATGTACTGCTTAAAAACTTATTTGTCGTGATTAGGAACAGGTCTAATAGCGATTGAATATAGCTGGCGATAACAAGTAACTTTATAGTATTCGTCAATATAATTAAGGAACTTTCCTCTAGATACAACAATAGCTGCAGTAACATGCGAGCATGGGAAACCATACACGCGCCATCTTTGGAAAGTACAACTCTTTTGTTGTAGATCTACCATGTGAGACCTGCACACAAGAAACCAAGCATATTATTTACGCAGTATATATTGATATTTCCTTATACGAACAAAAAATAATATAATATACACAAAACATATTGATATTTTTCCTACACAAACCCAACAAGATAATTTGCACAATACATATTTGATATGTTTTCTGCAGTACTCCTAAGAAACTAGTTTAATGAATATCTCACATCAAAAGAACAAATTACCTAAAAAACTAACCTTGAGGAATGACCTTCAAAGATGTGAGCATATAACTGACTAACTTTCCAAGGACGACCAATTTGAATGTGTAGTTCAAGCAAGGATTAATACACAGGGGTTAAGGGCAACCACAATGGGGCGATCAAACCCATCGATCAAATGACGATCGATGGTCAGCAACAAAAACAGCGGTGGATAGTCAGGCGGTACCCTAGGACCGCGCTTGAGAAGAAGCAAAATTGTAGAAGCTCGCTCACAAAATAGTCAGGCGGTATCCTAGGACCGGGTTTGGAATCAGGCGGTATCCTAGGACCGGGCTTGGAAACTTCGCTTGAGATGGCGGAATCCTACCTCTTCGCCCGTAAAAATGAGCGGGATGCTGGAGTCTCGCTTGAGACCAGGCGATGGTCTAGGATACCGCCCGACTATATTTTTCGTCGTCGACCTTTCGATTAGATATAGTCGGCTACAGTAAAAACCGTCGATTATATACTAAATATAATCGACGGTTGGGGAAGAATTTGGGCGACCATCGATCAAAAATCGTCTTTGATCGACGATTTGATCGCCCATTGTGGTTGCCCTAAGAGTTCCGGATCCATCAAAAGACTTTCTTCACGACGTTCAGACATTAACTCCATTACCCGTAGCCTACACGACAAATAAAATTAAAAATTAAAAAACATATTATACATAGTGCAAAAAACAAAAATATGTACTATAAGAAGATTGGTGGAGCATATTAAAAAAATAGTATATATATACTTTTAGTGTTACAAGAAACTTATAAAAACTTGATTGTGTCAGAGAGAACGCAGGGAGGTAACTTCTTCTCGCGGCGAATCCAGTTATTAAATGACATGGCAATGCTTGAAGAAGTATGACCATACCTACAGCCTGAGAAGTATGCACTAGACCACTTTTCCCTAGGAATGTTACAACAGTATTCAGCAACCCAAGGTCTTCCTAGATAAACCATTTCTTGAAGACCTTCTTCATATCTTGTTGGAGAAAGCGCATATGTTGCTTTTTGGAAACAGTCCATCACTTCTTTATATTTTTCATCAGACTTACTGATGGGTAAGTTCTTTTTCAAATGGAAAAAACAATAGCTATGATAAGAATCAGGGAAAACTTCAGGAATTACATTCAACAAACCTTCGCCTCTGTCAGTCAAAAAGGTGATGCGACAATGGTCCAAAACTTTTTTAAGATTGTTCATAAACCAATGCCAATTATCATTATCTTCGCCAGGAACTAATGCATAAGCAAAAAGATAAAAATATGAAGAAAAAAAATAAATAAATCCCATATAGATAGTATTTCACGTCTGCACCTTCAAATTATGTTATACATATAATGTATATCAATATGCACTTTATGTTTGATGTGTATAATCCTACAATATATATTGATATGTACCAGAAAATAGACTATATTTCTCTTTGTATTGGTACATAAAAACAGTTACGTATCAAATATGTACCATATAAAAAGTTACCTTGATTGTCGTTAAGACAAGTCGCAGCCATTAGACCACCTTTAAACCTTCCTATAAGAAATTTGGCATCATAAAAGATCATTGAACGACAAAGTTTATAACCCTCTCTACAAGCTCCAAAGAAAATAAAAAGTCTGTTGAATCTCTTTGTTGCGTCGTTGAAGTCAAAATCGATATAAGACCCTGGGTTGGTTTCCCCAACAGTAGTGACCCACCAAGCAAGATCAGTGTATGACTTTACATCGTCACCAAAGATCATTTGATGTGATAAGTCTAATGTATGATATGCGTGGTAATACTTGATGTTGGGGCCCCCCCCCCCCAACTTTAATATAATCCATAATCTCTTGCGGCTTTATGATAGGGTTGTGCTTGACACGCTCATGAAATAAATGATTTAAAATCTTCCTCGAAACAATTGGAATCCTCAACCTATACCCATCACCACAAATGTGCCCCTCCACGTAATCCTTTATCTTAAACACATCCAAAGACCCATTCATGGCAACCGCATGAAGCATCCAAGAGCACCAGTCATTGTTGCATCTCACCGTGAACCTTTCAAGGTCATTCTTCAATTTTTTAACCTTATATCTAGTACTCAAAAAATATTTCTCACATGCTAACCGAAAAAATTCAACACTACCATGGAATAGATGGTTTTTATCTTCAAAAACATTCTCCCAACCATCGGAAAAAAGAACACTTGCACCCTCTTTACCATCTTTCAAATAATTGTTCCTAGCACTCGCAACCAACTCAGTACTGTTGTCAAAATCAACACTCCTCGAAGAACTAGATGCACCAGATAAAACAACATCCACATGCAACTCAAAAAAATCTGAATTCTTCGTAAAATATAACGCAACAAGCCCTTGAAGCGATACATCAGCAAGGAGAAGGACTTTCACTCCATTTTCAACATAATTAACAACAATAGTTGATGGAGTCAACTAGCTCCACGCATTATAAATAGTAAACTTCAAATCTTCCAAAGTCGAAGATAACATAACCAAATATGCAATGTGGTGTTGCTTGTGGTATACATGAGAGTAGCAGAAGGTATTTGGATTAGAACCAACACCTGACATGTTGAACCTGTAGAAATGTGATCCAATAAAACAACACAAACAGAAAAATCAAACATATATTTTAAGATGATAGGAACACTAAATGTACAGTACAACATAATATATATTATTTTAGAAATATCATACATATTATAGATTCACACATTATAAATAAATAAAAGCATATTGTATGAATGCAAAAAATATGTACTAATTCAAAAATAGTATACCATACAGTATATATATTAAAAATAGCATACTATAAAAACAATATATATCAAAAAGCTTAGAAAAACAGTACGTATTAATATGTATTGAAAAATCATACAAAAAATCTAGAAAAAAGAACAAAAATCATGAGTTCCTGAAAAAATAAAAGAAAACTAAATCAAACCTATTATCAAACTACATGTAAGTAAGCTGAAAACGAAAATCTAATGAACAAAATAAAACGATTACAAAAATCAGTTTCAAAAAACAACATAAAAACTAAAACACGAACAACAACGAGATCAAAACACGCAATCGAACAAAATATACATCATAGAAAATGATATTCATCAAGATTTCAGTGTAAAAAAATCAACAAATCATGAAATCAAACTGATCATCATGATTTCAGTTGAAAAAAAACAACAGAACAAAACATAACTAAAATCAAAGAACAAAGAAGAAGATTATAGAAAATTACCTGGAGATTTGACAGCGAAAACCTAAAATTGAAGAACACCAGCAGAACGAGAGAGAGGGAAATTCGGATCTGAGCTGAAGAAAAAGGTAAGAATCACGAGTTCTAATTTGATTTTTTTTTTCTTTTATACGTTAGTTGCAGAAGGGTAAATTGAGATTTAAAAAAAACAGATTAGCTGTTCGCACGTGGAATGGACCAGCGAGTACAAAATTGCTCTAAAACTATGTTTTTGGACCCAACAATTAAACACATTTGAACGATGAATAAGATATTAAACGAATTTTGTATATTGGATTAACTAGTAATTCCTAGTTAACTGGTGCCCTACAAAATAAAGATCCGGATCATGGGACACAAAGTTTAGACGCATGAATTAGACCCAACTTCTAAACCGTCCATTAAATTTTATTCGATGGTATCTAGATCTAGTGACGTGGCATCATTTTAATAAGAAACCTTATACGGCTTTTTCCCAAGCCGAGCCGACAACAAATGATAAAGGAATCAAATCCTTTAAAGATCTATACCCCCTAGGCTCTATCCTTATACGACTTTCACTCTATCCTTTACTCTGGTTCAGCTTCAAAATTGTTACTCTATGAGTTTATTGTTCTCAATTCGTACTAGGAAATGCGCAGGTATGATCTTTCTTAATCCTATGTACTCTAATTGATTTATTGTTTCTTAGGGTTTCTTAGTTTATTTGAAATAAGTTGAGCCCTAATTTTGGTCTTGATTTGAGTAAAGTATTGGGTCTGAATCTGGAACTCTAATTGGTTTATTGTTTCTTAAGGTTTCTTAATTAGTTTGAAATAAGTTGAGTCTCAATAATTATTCATCGCATTTCTGTTTTTTCTTCTTCTTCTAGTTTGATAAAGTTAATCTGATCTTCGAATGTGAAAGTTCATTCACTTCGGTGTTTGTTGTTGCAAGACCCAGATCCATGAATTTTCATGGAACCATTTCATTTACTCTATTTTCTTAATCTTTTGCAACATTAACCATCTAAAAAGATACAGGCATTTAATTGCATAAGCATAACTTCACTCAATCATTTCCCTTCTTCTAATTTGAAATTGCACCTAAATTAGTACTCATATGTATTAAAACAAGAATTCATATGGAATTAAATACCTCATGATCCTGAGAAGTTTCAATTGTAGGGCTTTTCTGTTGCATTAACACTACAAGTTGCATCTGTAATGTTTACAGTTGCTGGTAACTTGTAATGTATCTGGAAATATTTTCTAGATTGTGTTAATTCAACATTTCGAATGTCATACTTTTGCTTATCCATTGGAGTATACAGGGCACTGAGAGTTGTAAACCCAAGTCCATATTTGAGTCACATATATATAGGCTAGAGGTTGTATTCTTGCTGCATCAAGTCATGAGATTCTCACTCATGTGAAGTAAGTCATTCGAGAAAAAATGATCTGGTTATGTTACTATCTAAATACAGTAATTGGATTAACTGAATGATATTTATGTTTTAATTACTTTATGTCGTGACAGATAAGAATATTAGCATGCCACTTGCTGGGAGTTAGAAGAGGGAAGACATAATTGGAAGATAAGATGCTAGAGAAGGAAGTACTTCATTTTTACCAGTTCTGCGGTAAGTATAAAAATATAACGTACAGATCAACATTTCTATGTCATCACTGTACTGTTTAGTTAGCTTTCTTTAAGATGTGTTTGTAATATGAATCTGTGGCGCAATGGTTGCACGTCTGACTCCAAGTCAGAAGGTTGCGTATTCGATTCACGTCAGATTCTCTACCATGGCTTAGAATTATATTTTGTGTTTAGTATGTTATTAAAATCTTGTCTAAAAACTTGGAAACAACTTGTAATGACATTGAATAGATCCTTCAGTTTGGACGAATAGTAGAATCACATTTAGAATGCTCAAATGATAGTCAAGTAATCAAAACTGTTACCAAATATAAATATCAAAATATAGTGAAACTGAAATATCTTTTAAGGAAAAGCATGTCTTATATACAAAAACTAAGCTATCATTTAACTTCAATTGGTCGTTCATCAGTGTGTTTCCACCGAATGGTTAAGCTTTTGAACCAGTCAGCAGTTAGCCTTACAGTAAGTCATTACAAGCTTTAATATTTAGGACTTCCACAATAGTTATTTGTCCATACTTTGAGCTCTTCTCACTTCCACATTTAACTTTGTTCTTCAATGATTTCTGCAGAAAACAGTGAAGATTTTATTAGTTACAGGGAACTGTGAAGCCTAAAGGAACAGCAAAACAAACAAAGAGAGCAAACCAAAGCACTAGTGTCCAAAATTATTAGCGAGCAGAAAAGTAAGTACTTGTAATTGTAATTTCCTCTTGTTATGAAGCATTGAATATATCAACATTATAAAGTTATGAACCATCACTTCCTGGAGAGTGAAACTTCTGCTACCTATATTAACACACTTTGGGCAACGTGGAACCTGAATTTGTTAGTTTACAAATCAGTTTACAGGTATATTATTACCTGAGTTTGCTAATCACTGTTGTATCCCATGTGAAATGGTATCATTGTTGCCGGAGTTTGTACCTGCAAGAATATTAACACAGTCTTCTTCAATTTCTCTGTCAACAATCTTTTTTAGTGCTTGTTCGTACCTAATGGAGAATTCTTTAAGATTAGTCTTTGACGAGACAAATTTGTTAAGAAATGTATTCACTCCTTCACTACGACCGGTTGTATTCATCCCAGCATAAAAAGTTCCACGGTGGTATACGGGCACCCAAGACTCACAAATCTCATATAATTGTGCTAGCCAATTATTGTTACTTAAAGACAAACTCTTCAATCATAATGTTGCACTTCTCTTCAAAATCTTTGATTTTGTAGGTGTGGTGGAGGCATTTTTTCACATCTTTCTTAAATTTTGATTTTTTAAAATAAACGTGAGATAATTTTTCTTCGAACTTTTTTTATATACCAAAGACAGAAACGATGATGAGTGTCTGGGAATACCTTTTTTATAGCACCAGCCATTAGGGCTATCAATGGGTTCGGGTCCTTCCGGGTACCACAGGATCCAAATCCGGACCCTAATATTTTTGTCGGTTCCGGGTCCGGTTCCTAATTCTTTGGACCCAGAACCGGACCCTATTAAAAGTCCGGATAATTATCGGGTCCGGGTAGTTATCGGTTATCAAGAAATGATTACAAAAAATCTAAAATTTGATGTTTGAAGTTTGAAAACACATATATCTTATATAACATCAAAACGGTAAGTAATGAGTTCAACAATCCATCTCCAACCGATACATATGTATCTATAAAATAAAGGTTGCCGTAATATAACCACAAAAAACTGGCAAACTTATTATATATATAAAGTGTTTGCAAAAAAAAGTGACTGCAACTGTAACTCTCCTTCACAACTATTAATAAAACATTAGGGACAGATTGCAACTTTGAATATTCTTTGGCCGTATAAAAAAGAAGCTTCATTTGTATGTAATTAACCATCATGTCCTGCAATATATACAGGTGCAATATAAAGAACTGCAGTCTGCAGGGTATAAAGATAAGGCAATGCAAGGTGAAAGATGAAGAGCAACACAAAGTATAATGAGTTTCAGCTGCATTTTAGCAGTAACAACTTATCTGACATGCGACATCGTATATCTCTCCAATACACCATATTAGAAAATTTGAGACTTCACAAAAAACAAAAAATATAATATCCCTGCAAAAACTATGAATAGATTATCCAATGTCTTTATTAACTGGCATAAAAGTTGAATAACTTGATTCTGTTACATATGAATAACTTGATTCTGTTATTTCTTTTAACTGGAAACAAGAAGTGTAAGACAGTACTACAAAAGACAACATGATAAGCGTAAGGCCTCTACAAGTTATGCACAATATCTTGGGTTTTTCAACATGATAAGCATAAGACAGTATCTTGGGTTTTTCATATGAATGAAGACAGAATAACATAAGCATAATTTACGTATGAGAAAAGTTATGCACAAAGATTAGTTTAATAACTAATTCACAATTATCAAGTTAATACCCAATTCACAAGAGATAATCATCAGAAAAGAGAACAAAAACAAAAAAAAGGAATCTTAGAGACAATAAGACAAATTGAGGTTGATCTGGTTTATCTGTGTTAAATTTTTTTCTATTTGAACCAAGTCTGTATGCCTTCAATATGATTACATAGATAGTATACAGGTCTCTCACAGGGACTATGATAGCTACAACAACCATTTCTTACTCACACGTAGACCATTTACTTATATTATACTCTGCAACCAAAAGATAATGGGTGTTCTGACACAATTCTGCAGAATATAAGCTATTTCATTATAAGAAACTCCAGGCAAGGGTAACTAAACTACTTAGAACTTCCACACTCAGAATGCATTACAAGAGGCTTCAATTGGGGCAGTTATTTCCTCTCACAGCTAATAATAATAAAAAATACCAGACTCCCAACAAGGAAATATGCACATAGCCCGTCTACTGTGGGTACTCTAGAGTAAGTAGGGTTTACCCATAGTTCCATTTACCATAACTTGATAAGCGTAAGGCCTCTACAAGGTACTGGCTTGAGTTTACATTGAGCTAAATATGTGAAACTGAGGATAATAGAGATATGTGATTCAAAGACAACTGAAATGGTGTAAAAGGTAACTGACAGGGTCCATTATTTACTATTGTTGCACTAAGGATACAAACAATATAACATGATAAAAAGAGTTAGGGCACCAACCAACTAACCATAACACTCAGTTCTTATTGTAGGGATAGATGTGTGTTGATATCATGTGCAAAGAAAAAATTAAGGTAATACTCGAGAACAGATGCATTAGTTCAGTAACAGCTTACTTGACATGCGACTTTGAACCTCTCCAGCACACCATATCAGAAAGTTAGAAACTTCACAAAAAAACAAAAAATATAGTATCCCTGCAAAAACTATTAATAGATTAGTCGAGGCATATGAAATTCCATAAAAAAAGATTCAAAACAGTATGACGTAGTATATAAACTTTACTTTGCAAACACAAAATTAGTCAGACAATATCTGACACTGCTCAGTATTGCCATCAGCATTAGTTCCATCGCCTTCGTCTTCTTGCTGCTGATACTGCATCTAAAATAGTCTTAAGGGCAGGATTATCCAAACCAAATCCTTCATCTAACATAAGAAAATGGTCAGTCAACACATGAACCAGAGAAAGTATAACAGTGTTACAATTATATATAAAGTGTTGGTTAACATGAATACATTGAATAGTTTGAAAATATAACTTACTTTCCAGCCCACTCCTTATCCAATCTTGTCTGCATATCAAAGCTTCAATAGTCTCTGGAAGCATTGAAGAACGATATTTATCTACAACTCTACCACTAGTGCTGAAAACAGATTCATAAGCCACTGAGGATGCAGGAATTGCTAAAATATCACGCGCCATCAATGCTACAATTGGATACTTGGGTCCATGAAATTTCCACCATCCCAAAACATCAAAAATGGTATCATTCAAATTAACCGTACCACTTTCTACATGGAGAGCATCATCCATTAGGTATTGCTCTAGATCTGTTCGAACAACCGAATTCTGTGAACTTTCTTCAAGATACGTTGTGAAAGCATTTAGTTTAGAAGTAAATGAACTTTGAGAAGGTATTGAACCACCACAACTATTAGATGAAACAGACTTTTCAATGGTAACAAAATTTGCAGGGATGTTTCCTGAATAGACATGACTTGAAGAAGCATAACGGTTTACATACTCATTATACAATTCTTTCAGCAATTTCTTTATTTTTAATTCCTTTATGTTATCAGCATAAATTTTTGGGAAGTAGTAACTCATTGATTTCATTTTGAATCGAGGATCTAAAATAGAAGCTATTGCAAAAGATGGACTAGTGATCTCCAATACTTTTCAAATCTTTCCAACATATTCAGTGCCATTTCTTTTATTAATCTATCTTCAGAATTGCACCACTCAAGTATTTCTATGTATAAACAACAAGCTATATCAAAGTAACGATTAACGGTTCCGTATTTTGTACCTGAAAACAGAATGGTGATTTCATAGAAAACCTTTAAGCAAGTTGAAAGACTACTTGCATTATTCCAATCTTCCTCCCTTGGTGCAACTTTAAGTAATTCAGGCTCAAACTTCGCATATCTGACAAATGCTTCCCTGAATTGAAGTGCTGTTTCAAGCATCATATACGTGGAATTCCACCTAGTATCAACATCTTGAATTAACTTCTTCTTTGGAGCATTTACTTGCAAGCAAACTTCTTCAAATTTCGGTTGTCTTTGTGGTGAAGACCTTATGAATTTTACCGAGTTTCTAACTTGTTGTAATTCTCCATTTATTTGTTCAATTCCATAATCAACAATAATGGCGATAACATGAGCAGAACACCGAACTTGAAATAGTTTCCCATCTAAGAGCAATCATTATCTGGCTTTAGTTGTTTAATAAGTTCACTTACCAATACCCCGTTGGTTGAAGCATTATCCAACGAATTGAAGCAATTTTCCGATCTATATTCCACTCTAACAACTTATCCATCAGCACCTTAGTGATAGACACATTTTAGTGTCTAAATTACACCTTAATTTCTAGTAAGTTAGTATTCGATTCTGTGTCTATTACGTGTTTTTATGCTTTTGTAGGTACATTAGAAGAATAAAGATTTGTGGAAAAATTGGCCCAAAAAGTGTTCAAAGCACCCGGAAATATGGATCAAGGCACCCACACTTTGGATTGGGGCACCCTTGGATCGGGCTGAGCTGGATCGGGTCAACCCAGCGAGCCAGCGAGTCAACCCAGCGAGCCAGCGAGTTAACCCAGGATCGGCCGATCCAACGCATCGGGAGTTCCTGTTTCAACGGGAAAAGGATTTGTTGCGATTTTTGGGTTGTTTTCGGCAATTGAAGATGACCCATTGCAATTAGAGTTGGAAGAAATCAAAAGACAATGAAAAATCCCGTGAAATCAGCTCGAGAAACCCATTTCTGGCCGGAATCAGGACTCGGTTCCTGTTTGGATTGGGATTGAAGAATTGGAGTGATTCGAGAGAGTTCTATTAGGTTTAGAACTCTCTCTAGGGTTTGTGAAGTCTATAAATACGAAGTGAAGCCAAGAAAATCAGAGAGAGAAGCCTAGGGAGCGATTCAGAAGAAATCCGGTGAAGTTCCGGCGCCGCCGGTGACCTGCTGGTGCTCCGGCCGGCGTGTTCTTCATCCACCATCACCGAAGAAGACGACTCAGTAATATTTATAAGTGTTGCTGTTCCACTGTTGCAGCTCTGCTCCTGTTGCGTTAAGTTTTGAACGTTCTGTTGCTTAAAGCTCTTTGTAACAGCTGAACCCTGTTCTGTGACACTTATATACGTATCTGTTCAGCTGTTGCACTATTCTTAAACCTTGTAATCAATATTTTGAGCAATGAAATCAACTTTTGAGCAAGTTTTCTTCACCATGGGGTAAGTTTATTTACTGGGATGATGGATAAGGTATTTTTCTCAATTTTATGTGATTTAATTATTTTCTAATAATTATTTATAATTCTTTTATTATTATTTGCATGGATTTAAATTAGAAAAAAATGGTTTTTATTAAATAGTTGTGTTCTCTTTTGATGGGTCATGCTTAGTTAATTACTCTTGATGTCCCATGCTTAGGATTTACAATTATTCTTTTAGGAAACATATTTTTGGCAAACTTGAATTAAATTGTTAAAAAGAATTACATGATTAATCACATGAATTGTTAGAAATAACTGAATCCTGATTCCTAGTTTTCTCCATATTTTCTAAAAATCATCTCTAGTGTATTTTCCTGATTTTTATTAGTTTAGGTTAAGTCTAATATTTTCTAAAATCATTACCTTCACAAGTTCGAGAATCGAACCTCTTTTTACCACTATATAAAATCACATCACTTAGCAATGTTGACTCCAGTATGTTGCCCATCTACTGCGCTAAAAGATAATATTCTCTTCTGAATTCTCCAATTCTCATCAATATAATGAGCCATCAAAGCCATATAACCCTTATTCTGACTATTACATGTCCACATATCAGTAGTAAGACTTATGCGACTCTGAACGTTACTAAAAGTCTCATACAAAATCTTCTTTTCAGAATTATAAACCTTCATGCAATCTGACCTTTCAGTGTTGCGTTTCACAAGTTTAAAGTTGGGTTGTAATGATGTCAACACCATTCTAAAACCAACATACTCCACCATGGAAAAAGGAAGTTCATGCAACATAATCATTCTTGCAATTCGGTCACGAGTTACTTCTTGATTGAACTTGAAGTTATAAGCATCTACTGCCCCATCTTCTTTTAAAAAAGCTTTCAAGAATATTTGGTTAAGTTGCTTCTGTGTTGTTTTGAATAAACCACAACTTTTCAAATGTTTGTTCAGACTACTAGTCCCGTTTGTACTTTTGGCACAAAGCTTATGGTTACAGTGCTTGCATTTTCCTTGAACTACTTTCCTATCTTCCTCTATCTGCTCAAATTCATTCCATGCCTCTGAAGTTCTTTTTTTAGCGGAACTGGTGGAGACTTACCCATAGAACTAAAATCACCAGTTGCAGTTAGTTATTTAGCTGGGGGTACACGAGTATATTGATCACCAACTCCAATTCCTTTTTGTTTCGGCATATTAGTTCTGCAATAAACCCCATAAACATTTGGGATCAGTTGCTATTACTCGAAAGTAAGAAGGAGACTCATTTTAATAAGCATAAACAATTAGTTAACATCTAATCCTACTTTATAGTGCATATGGCTTATCTTTCAGATACACAGTCGTGTGTAAGAGGAAACTTATTGGAATTTAAATACTTTTCCCTGCATTCAGTCTTAATCAAAGTTGAAACTAGTAAGAATAGGGAAACCTTTTATTCTGCAATCAATATATACCTAACACTAACACACATACGTGTCCTTTTACAAACTATTAATAGGTAGGTTTCAGAAACTTAGATTCACCCACAAATGAAAATATAGGTAGTATTCAGCTCCATTTATCATGAGCATGCATGGCTTATCTTTCACATTCATATTCGTATGTGTAGACTGTAGATGAAACTCTTGGAAACTTAGATACCTGCCCTGCATTCTGGTGGTGTGACTGGGTTTCGTAACTTATCAGTGCAATAATCGTAAGTCATGTGGTTCGTTCGAACCCACCTATATTTTCTAGCTTGGTAAGAGTTTAGTTGTAGGTATTCACAATGTGTAGTCTGACAAGTGTCTAGTTGGTAAGAGTCTAGTTGCAGGTATGCACTAAATTTGATATGGAGTATATACAACACTAATGGGTCTTCATAATGGCAGACTATATTTCTTAATCAGTAACATACCATTTCCGACAAGAGAAGAAATTAAAGAATAAAATGGTAAAGAACAGACAGGTATGACAAAAATGAGTATGGAAGATTGTTGATTGATAATTTAATCTGTTAATAGATACTTAAAAAACAATAGTACTGTAAACAAAAAGACATTTTCAGATGCTAACCTGTAGATCACACAATTTAATCCCAGCGACAATTGACACTAAAAGTTTATCTCCTGTGAGCGAAGGTTTCAGATGCAAAACAACCTCCTTTACTGCAACATTACCAATTTTAGTTAGAATCTAAAACAGAAGAGGAGAGAGAATACAATTACACATTGAATCATCACATAACTCAGTTGACAAGTGAATGAAAATTTATGTCCTGTAAATACATAAACTGCATTTTATATGTGACTCCATATTAGTGGACAGGAACACCTTAGTTCACAGATACTAATTAAGCTACCAACCAGATAACTTTCATACTGCAATTAACCATTTCAGGTTGATTTGCTATATAGCCAGCTTATGATACAAAATTAGGAAGACGCTAAGGCCCTATTGTGATGAGTAAAAGTGAGTCCTGTCGGGCAAAAAATAGTGTCCCCTAAGCAAGATGTTGCTACAATCTCTTCCAATTTGCCTACAATTTCTTCCAACTCATTGCATTAGGAAATCATGACCATAATAAAGGCGGTACAATGGTTTACGAACACACCAGTTACAACTTCTACCTTTTTGCTAGTTGTTTGGCTAATAATAAGCTCCGGCTGAACCTACTCTTTTCTGTACTTTTATGTTCGCATGAGAATGAAGTCACAACCAATGGTTGGTTCAGGTCGCATTTGTGTCCTCATATTGCAGACTTAATTATCAAAAGACGGATTAATATTTACTCTTTGAGTAACCTATGCACCACCAGATAGTATATGCTTAACTACAGCCTGCAGGTTACCAAGAAAGGAGTTTTGCAACCAAAGTAAAAGAAAATGTACCTGATATTAGTGCATCTCCTGATAGCTTCTCTGGCCTAAAGTCCACATGCTAAATCTTCTTGTTCTTGTTTGCATCTACTAAGTGCAGACTTGAGCTTCTGAGAAATCACAGTAAGCACTTGTGCAATTGATAGCCTCAACACCTTGCTGCATAGAAAACACACAATACCAAAGTTAACATATCTGCTCCTGGTTGCTCATTTGTGTCTATTTTAATACTTTTCTGGTTTATATAACATAAATAAATAAAACTTAATCTGGAAAAAAGTAACCTAAACAGCCAAAATCCTTGACTTAGCAGTTAGCACTTCAATAAGCTATTGTTATTCTGAAAAATCAGCATTTAAGAGATTCCCTACCATTTACACCAATCTAACCCAAGATAATTTAATCACCCAAATCTTTCACACACACAATTCCATAACTAAGATTATAAGAATTAAGAATGACCTAAATAATTTGAACTCACACGTAACAAAAAAACCTAATTTCATTGAATTATGATATATCGTTGAACAACATTAGTGTTATATAAAAACCCCTATTATCATTATGATCATATAAGATTCGGAAATTACAAACCCTATAAAAGATGGATCTGGATTCAAGGAGAATGAGAGAAGATGGTGGCGTTGTGGTTGGATTGATTTGGTGGTGTTGTGGTGTGGTGTATTTAGTTCCTTCACTTGATGGTGATGGCACTGATGGCATGGGAGCATAGATGTCTACATAACTTTGTTTCAGGCTTTCAACAACATTTGATTTGAATCTGTTCCAAGATAGTGAAGTGAAGTAGTAATAAGTTAATAACAACGATGGTGAAGTGAAGTAGTATGTGAAGTACTCTTCTTCTTGGACAGACGACAAGAATTAAATGAAGTAGTCTTCTTCTCAGACAGGAACCCTAAGAAATAAATGAAGTAAATGAGATTCGATTTTTTCTATTTATATGACCTAATTTTGGTAATAAATTTGACAAAATTAACCCTCTATAATAGTTACCCGATTACCCGCGGGTACCCGACGGGTAGGACACGGTTAGAACCGTTTTTATCGGGTCTATTCGGGTCCTACCCGTTATGGTCTAAAGTCACTAATGGGTCCAATTTTAGGACCCGGACCCGATTTATCCGGTTCCGGGACGGGTCCGGGTATTCGGGTACCCATTGACAGCCCTGCCAGCCATGGAAACATCTTGGTATGTTATAATAGTAGATGGATGTTTCCCTCCCATAGCTTCAAGCCAAATACTAAATAACCACGAAAATGTAACTTCGGTCTCATCTTATAAAAGAGCACTTCCAAACTGTATGGTTTGATAGTGGTGATTCACCCCTATAAATGGAGCAAACTGCATCTCATATTTATTTGTCTGGTATGTATTATAAAAAAAAAACTACTTCTTCAAACTAATCATATGATATACGTGACCGAGCATCAACCAAAAAAAATTTTACTGCTCTGTCTTGTTCATCAACTTGAACTGTATAAAAATTGTGGATTCTCAATTTGTTTCATCTGTAAAGAATTGATGACTGAGTGGGCATCGCCAACTTCAGAATTCGTATGCCTAACATTGCGTAAATGATTCCAACAATCTTTTCGACTAAATCCTATCTCTGCACCACCACCAAAGATCGATGGGACTTCGGAAATTTGAATGTTTTCTCTATTAAATGCCTCTGTTAGATCTTTCGCACCATCCGGCATATATCTATTGATGCACATATGGTTCCTCTTGCTTGGTGATACAAATTTGTGGTTATGAACATCTGAAAAAATTGTTACCTTTCGATTTACTATGTTCTTCGTCAAAAAACAATCAAATTTTTTCCTTACACTCACATTTGATGGTACTGCAACTTCTCCCTTTTTTTGTTTATTCTTTATATGTTCTCTTCTTCTTTTTTTTCCCTTGCGAGCACACACCATATAAACCAATGTCACTTCGTCTATACCAACACGCGTTTTGTTTGCTGATCAAATCCTCACTGAAAAACCATTTCGTCGGCCATATTCAGTATAATACTCCTGAGCTTCTTCACGCGTATTGAACTGATCGTATGGATTCTCCATATTGCTAACATCATTTCCCCCATTCAAAAATCATTCGCAGGCTCAGTTTCATCATTTAGAACTTGATTATAAGCACAAGTGAAAGCGTTTCCTTAAAAATCTACAAATCTCGATTAAGGTTTTGACTTGGCTCGGTTTGGGATAAAGTCGTATAAATTTTTTTATTAAAATGATGCCATCTCACTAGATCTAGATACCATTGGATAAAACCTAATGGACGGTTTAGAAGTTGTGTCTAATTCATGCGTTTAAACTTTGTGTCCCATGATCCGGACCCACAAAACAATGCAAGTATGAATGATTCTCGGCATTTCATCAATTATTTACTCGTTTTAAATTCAAACAAACATAAGTAGTTTGAGATTGAATGAATCGTTATCAGTTACCGTATCATAATAGTAAAGACAAAAGGGCATGGTGGCTTAAAAAACCTAGACCGATGAAAGTTCAACATGGGGACTACAACAATGACCCGTTTACTCATTAGTTGAAAATCTGGAATTGCATTGAACCATTGGTAATATGACATAGTACTTGTGTTTAGAAGAAGAAAATTAACGATTAGTATTTTAGTACCTCTCAATGATAGGTTTACTAGAAGTGATAGAGATGTTATACCACCAGTTGCTCCAAGTGCAGAGAAGAAAAATATTCCACCGAAAAGCGTTGGATGCAAGTATTTTGCATTGGAATTCTCTCTTGTAATTGTACGAAGAAGAGAATCAAATGAAACCGATAAGATATACATATAACACAAAAATATCATGCATTAGTTATCGACCCATGAAAAATTGATAATGGTATGGTTTTAGAGTTAGTAATCAACATACCGCATTGTTTGTGGGGAAAACGAATTAAGAGGGTAAATTTTGAAAAGTGGGGTGAGCAGGTGATAATTCGTCTAATCCTTAAATATTTGTACAATTGAAGTACTTTATTTAGATTCGAGAGATCAATATGTATAATCCTTGCATAAACCAAGTAATGTCCGTTCTAGTCTTGCTTCAGTCACAAAGGAGAAAAAAAAGGGTTGGTCTTAGGGAGGGAAGCGAGAGAAGGATTGAGGTCAAACTATCAGACTCTCTAGGATGTAATTGGTGTGAATAGATGTGAACAATTTCTCTTTGTAAGAAGATTGAGTGATCGAGTTGTTCGATGTTGTTCTGTATTAGACTTGTCTCAGACTTAGACTTCTTCTTGTTTGTTCAATAGATTGAGAATCTATTTATATCATAGCTACTGTAACCGTTCACTTGACCCCATCACGTAGGAAGTGTCGATAGTTGAGTAGTGGTGAAATGGAGATGGTGGAGGATGTGCTGACAACGGCTCCCCACTCTATTTGAGTTTGAATGGACGGTTGCTCAACCTACCACTTCTCTACTCAATTGCTAATCGAACTTTCCAGATTCTCTGTAGTTGGTGCATGATGGACCACGCGCCTAGACCCCTGACCAATACCTTAGTGAATATCCCCTCATTTTTGACATTTGATGTCTCCTATAGCATTTCAGCATTGTTAATGTTAAGTGAAATGAGGCCTGCTTAGTTGGTCTCTTAACTAAAGACTTGTCTTGTTTGACTACCTTGATGAGTCTAGCAAGACTCAAAATAAAAATAAAAGATATATTTATTTTATTTATGAGGAACAGTGGTGTTCAACTTAGTCAATTTTGCATTGACGTGCTTTATAGAAAAATAAGTGTATCATGTTAAGTATAAGTACATACATAGCTTGCTGAGCATAAGAATATGTATGTGAGGCGACACATGAGAATATATGTGTGTGAGTCCATATTAAAAAATATATCAGTGAGGCTTAGTATGGCCCTTGATAGACAAGGAAAGAGACTTGACTTGGATGGACAAGTTGAGCTTGGTAGATAAGGAGTATAAGCTTAGCTAGGTGTTAACGAGGACAAGCTTAACTAGGCAAGATACACAAGCTTGATTAGGGTTAAGACAGACAAGCCTGCTTAAGGTTCGACGAACAAGCTTGATAAGGTTGGACGGACAAGCTTGTTACTAGGTTGTACGAACAAGCACTGCCAAACTAGGTAAGACGGACAAGCATTGCTAGCCTAAGTAAGACGGACAAGCTTAATGATTTAAGTTAAAAAGGAAAAGGTAAGGGGTTAATGCTAAGACGCACATAAACTGTGGTCATAAGCTAAGGTTCACACGAACTACGGCTATAGGCTACTATAGCGCACACGAACTGTGGCCATAGGCTACTAAAGCACACATGAAATGTGACCATATCCTTTGGAACGCTTGTGAGCGTTGTAAATATTGTTTTGAATCGTTTCCTTTAACAATTAGGGTTGGAAAATGTTTCATTGATCGTTTGAAACACTTAAAAGTGTTGCGAACATATTGTTAATGTTTCCAAAGCCCTAATTTGAGTTCTTTTCATACTCTTCACATTAGTTATCTCTCCATGCGAGGATTAATGTGATTGAGGCTGGGTTTAGCTAATAGAAGTTATGTAATTGTGTATAGCACAATTTTGACTTGGTATCTAAGCACAACTATGGTAATTTAGTCAAGTAGATTCGTATGTAACCTCTATATAACAACTACATAGGTATTTTAGTGAGTCAATATTGTTCAATTGAGTATGAGTATTGATATAAGATAATTTTTTGGGAATCCAGTTGCAGAATATAGCACCAAATGATACTCAAATTGTTTTATATTAGTGGGCAATCCATCCATGAGCTTGAGATTTCATGTAAAAATCATAGAATATCTGGAAAAGTTGTAGTAAGCACCAGTGCCATTCTGATGATTTCGTAAACTAATGAATGTTGATTCATTCAGTAATTTTGATTGTATATGTAGTTGACTATATATATAGAGAGGACATGGATAAGCGCCTGAGAGAGGACAGGGATAAACACCGCCCTAAAACTCTTTGCAGAATTTTGAGGTTTAATATTTCTCAGACTTGGGTCTTTAGAGATAATTTTACTATTTTACCCTTGACAAAAACCCACCATCTGCATTAAGTCCCCTGCTTAGCGCGAAACGAGTAATGTTACGTGGTAAGCACTAGATGGTGGCCTGTCAGATGAAATAAAATCTAACTTTCTAAGTTTAATGGTTAGATATTACCAGAAGAGTAACAATTGGCTTGAACTTCGAATGAGCAAGCTAGGAAGTCATCCTGTAAAGACCCATGGTTGAAAGATCAAAGCAAGACTTGGAATTGGTTGGACACATTCAGCTTAGACAGACAAGCATGGAAGGCATAGTTGGATAAATAAGCGAGGAAACACAACTGGGCGGACAAGCATGGGCTTGATAGGCATACAGACAAGCTTGGTCTTGATTCTGGATGAACATTGGAGCTGAAAGACGGACAATCATGGTTTGGTAGGTACAACTAGGTAAGACTAGCATGGCAGATGGACCAAATCCAATTCTGACCAAGTCCAGCTAGAATAGTATTTATTTATTATTTTTTATTTGAGCAAGTTTTGCTCTTTCTGCAATTGTACTCTTAGGTATTTAGAGCATTCTTCTTCTACCGTAACAACAACAGGAAGGTCTTTGGAACATTAGTTGGTTGTAGAGAGTGTTGAGGAAATTCTGCCGTCAGAATACTAAAATGAGTGTTGAGGCAATGATATCGTCGGAACACTAAGACGAGTGTTGAGACAGTGGTGCCACAAAACACTAAGATGAGTGTTGAGGCATTGGTGCCTCATAATACTGAACTGAGTGTTGAGGAAGTGCTGCCATCAGAACACTAAGACGAGTGTTGAGGCGGTAGTGCCTCAGAGCACTAAGAAGAATGTTGAGGCAGTGGTGCCATAGAACACTAAGGTGAGTGTTGAGGCAGTGCTTCCATCAGAACACTAAGATGAGTGTTGAGGCAGTAGTGCCTCATAGCACTGAGAAGAGTAAAATCCGAGCATTGATACATATACAGAACAAGTTCAAGGAATTCAACTATGGAAGTTCTGCGACTTGAGACAAGTTCAATATTTATCAATGGGAGCCTTAATGAATATAAAACAATAGTAGGTCCATGTAACTCAGCTGAGAGTTGGTATGGATGAGTTCAACATTGCATTATTGATAAATAAACTTCAGTACTGAAGGTCTATATAGATACTGTGAATACAATAATTAATCAATATTACTCAATATGAGTCTTAGTGTATATATATATATGAAACATGTTCAAGGGATTCAGTTGCAGAATCGTTGCATCTGGAACAAGTTCGAGTTGCTCTATACTAGTGGACAATCCATCTAGGAGCGAGTTGATCTATACTAGTATCCAATCTATCTATGAGCTTTGTTATTAAAGAACAAGGTTAAGGAAGAGAATGACACAAGAGTATGTTCTAAATATTTTGTATAGTCCGAGAATATCTGGGAAGAGCCGCATCAAGCACCCATGTGATTCTGAGGACAAAGTCGCTCTATACTAATGGGCAATCCATATAGAAGTTGGGGTATCCATTCAAAAACAAGAATATGTTCTAGATGTATACTTTGTATAGTCATAGAACATATGAAAAGGAATTGTAACTAATACCAGTGGTGTTTTGAGGACAATGCCGCTCTATACTAGTGGGCAATCCATCTAGGATATGTCCAATCAATGTAGATTCAATACATATATTATATATACATACATATATATATATATATATATATATATATATATATATAGATAGATAGAGAGACATGGATGAGTACCTGTCTTAAAATTCTTAGCAGAACTCTGAAGTTTGGTATTTTTAAAACCCGGGTTAGAAATATGTTCTTTTACGATATTAGATGAAAATTAAATAACAAGGCTTAGTTGTCAAATATTACCAGAAATATTGCAGTTGTTTTGAATTTCGAATATCGTCATGTTGATAGGTCTGTAAGCCAAGAATGATCGACAGGTATGTATAGATGCACAACATCATCCTCAGGGATGCAACATCAACAGTTCAGGCTTTTAAGTGCATCATGCAAGCTCACATGGTTGGATAGGCAATTGAGGAGGCCATGTAGTTAGATGGATAGAGAGAGGAGGCCATATGCCTAGATGGACATACGAGGAGGCATGGATGGACGGACAAGCATGGCTTGGATGGAAAAGTGAGGAGACATAGATGTACAAACATGTGAGAGGAGTCCACAATTTGTCTTGAACGGAAGTATGAGGAACCACAACTTGGACGAATAATCAAGGAGGCAGCTAGTGAGGAGGGTATGCTTGGACGGACAAGTGAGGAGCATCTATTGGTCATCACCAGTAGTAAGGTAAGCATACGTCTTTTTTTTTTTCTTAAATTTACGTGAGTATATGCTCACAAATGGAGTTAGGGTTTTCGAATGAGCCCTTTTTTGTAGTAGAAGTAGTTGTTGAAGTTGAAGATGCCACCATTCTTTTATTCCAGAGACGTGAAGAGGTTATCTTTGAAATTTTTTGTTGACATAGAAGAGTTTGGCAAGCGTGGGAGATGTTGAGATGGCTATGGAGTGGAAAGCTTGAATCCCGTCTAGAAATTTCTGTTTTTGCATCATTCACTGTAAAGGCTTTAGAAACTTCATCCGATGTCCATTTTCAATGTTAGAACCCAAACTTTGAAGCCAAGAGACTAAGATATCATATGCGACAAGAATCAATTAATTTGGAGTTCGTTAGGTCGGTCAATCATGCCCCAACATTCATGATTAGTAACCCCCTGTATATTTTCAGATTATGTAGACTTTAGCGTAAGAGTCATATCTCTTAGCTCGTGTATCTGATTGACGCACCATTTCAGTATGTCGTAGCAGAGACATGTACGAACAACTTTCGTGAAGGATGCATTGCCTCATTCCTCACCCATAAGTACGTTTTTCATAGTTAGGGGACTGAGTATATAATAGTTTGGGTATACCACTTGGAGGTGTCCAAGAACTCGAATTCGATGAAGACTGACTTTTTCATGGAGTTGATGCTATGAGAAGTTGCAGGAAACATCAAGGTGGAAGACATAGTTAGGAGAAGCTGGTGATGAACCTAATAGTTTTCTTGATGTAGACAAACTCCAGCTTAGGCGTGTTTCATTAGAGAGTGCAAATAACTCGTCTAAATTATAATTGAGTTCCATCAATGTCAAAACAATTTGATTGATGAATTTTATGTGACTTGACCTTGCAAAAGTATTTTAACTTTGTGTATGGTGTACCCCGAAGAGTGGCAACGCAGCTAAGTAGGCATCAAGCCAAGGTGGGTAGCCAACGTTAATAGGGGTAGAGTAGTCGATGTTAACTCCAGAGAAATAATTAGCGGAGACATGCAGTCTTCTTCTCATGAGTATTCGTCTTTTGATTCTGAAGTCAATATGAAGCTTTCAAATCCATTACCAAGAAAAAATTGAACATCCATATTACAGGTATTTAAGAGAGTTGAAACCTGTATTTATCTTAGTATCTCGCTCTTGACGCTCAATTAGAATATTGTATGACAAAAGGTGAAGCTTGGTTGTCGCATTGTACTTCCTTACTGGAAGCAACTGTCGTTGGCGGACGATTGGGGAAGATGAACAATAATAATCTAAGTAACGCATGAAGATTTCAAGTGAGTGACGTCCTCAACAGAAAATAAGTGGAACAAGCATCAAGTGACGACAACAGTTGATAGCGAACAAAGCAGTGGATCATACCATGTTGTAGGTTGATCAGAGGTGAGACGGTGGTTTTGATGACAATGATGGTATGTAAGAATCATTTTTTTTATAGTTGGCCGACAATGGGAAGCATGTGCGGCCGACAACAGTAGCCTAATTGAATTGGAAATTTGTATATTGTTGAACTTAACGATCCTATTGACTCTGATTAAAATTGATGACCGTGTTGAGTCTTCAGGGAATGAATGAATTTTATTCGAACTTTCCATCAATAATTTAGTTTTTTGAATAACCAGTCTTTTAGAGATGGTGGATCTTCTAATATGGTGTGGAAGAGAAGTCTCGTGCCAATGACCATTCCCCAAGTGTAGCTCACTTGGAATCCATCAATAGAATAGTCATAACATTATTTGATGGAGTTATCATGTCTCCAGAAATTAATCCTCTCGTACAAAACAAGAGAGATATCGCAATCTTCCTGTATTGTTGGTTGTTGCTGATACATTATGGCTGGAGCAAGAACTTGGATGGAAATTAGAGTCGAAGTCGCTGCTGGTGGTGGAGATGTAACTGCTTGGTTATCCCTTCTAGGTGGTCGAACTGCTGGGGGTGTTGGATTCGGAACTGGCGCCGGTGCTGCACGCTTGGGTTGTGGCTCTGATGCTGAAACTTTTCTCTTACCTTCTTCAGTCACGACACCTACAGATGGTTGTGAGTTGTATTGCCTTTGATTTAGGCGTCGACTTCTGCGAGTCTCACGTACTTCTAGATTCTTGACAGAAGGCCTTGTCCTCTCTAGAAAGCAGGTATTGTAGTGGCCGACTGTTTGGTAGCACCATGTAATTCAGAGAATGTTTGAAATCGAAAATTTTCCAATAAAGCCCGATAGACTGGTATCAAACCATCGATGCAGAGCTCTACCAATTGAAGTTCAATTACATTCGGGTCATGGCAGTCTAGTGCTTAGACTCTGAACCGCTTCACATAATTATTGGGATGCTCATTACTTCGCCGAAACATTTTTACCAAATTTGGTAGTGTGATTTGTTCATATACAAAGAAGTATTTCCTGTAGAAGGCATTAACCATCTCACACCAGTTAGAAATACTGTTGGGAGCAATATTATTATACCATGTGTATGCTCTTCCGGTGAGAGATTTAGAAAATTCCCTTAGACGCAACATATGGTTTTACTCATGCTCCCTTAATGATTCCAGAAATCGTGAAATATGTTCACGAGCATTCCATGTTCCACCATAAAGTGAGAACGAAGGAGAGGAGTATCCCCTAGGAAGAGGGATCCTCTGCATCTCAGAGTGATAAAGAGGTTGGTGTTGATGAACAACAAATGAATTCTTTTTTTTTTGCAACTTTGGAAAAGTCGCTCCAAATCTTCACGAGTAACAAAGTTAGGCTAATGGATCCTCTCTAGCACTGGATTGGGGAGATACGAATTTCATCTTCGTCTTGAACATGGCCCCTTGATGTGTTGGCATCAGCAGTTGCTTCAGAAGTATTTTTAGTCTTCTATGCTGGTGCTAATTCATCTGCTTTGATGAATAGCAGATGAATTTTCTTTTTTGTAACTTTGGAGAAGCCGCTCCAAATCTTCACAAGTAACAAAGTTAGGTTGATGGCTTCTCTTTAGCACTGGATTAGGGAGAATACGAATTTCATCTTCATCTTGAGTGTGACCCCTTGATATGTTGCATCAACAATTGCTTCAGAAGTATTTTTAGTCTTCTCTGTTGGTGCTAATTCCCCGTAAGGATCTTGAGGAAGGTGAGGACCTCATTCTGAGTTACAGCCATCTCTGATTGCGTCCTGACAAGAGTTTCTTATATATGTATTAAATCGACAATGGTAGTAAGAGTCTGCTCAACCCTTGCTTCTTCAGTATGCTGCTCAGATAAAGAAAGATTGATATTGTCGACATTGGTAACCTGAGGAGTGTTACTTGGAGTACCAGTACTGGTACTAGCAGAATTCATGTTGGGAGTAGTTTCTGATCCCGACCTGAGACCAACCATTTTGAAACTGATCAAATATAAGAAACTGAAAAATTAAAGAATTGCAACTGAGATATTAATCTCCCACTGTGGTCGCCAAAATGTTTGTGGGGAAAACGAATTGAGAGGGTAAATTTGGAAAGTGGGGTGAGCATGTGATAATTCGTCTAATCCTTAAACATTTGTACTGTTGAAGTACTTTATTTAAATTCGAGAGATTAATCTGTACAATCCTGGCATAAACCAAACAATGGCCGTTCCAGTCTTGCTTCAGTCACAAAGGAGAAGGAGAAGGGTTGGTCTTAGGGAGGGAAACAAGAGAAGGATTGATGTCAAAGTATTAGACTATGTAGGATATATTGGTGTGAATAACTATGAACAATTTCTTTTTGTATCAGAAGATTGAGTGATCGAGTTGTTCGATATTGTTCTGTATTAAACTTATCTCGGAATTAAACTTATTCTTGTTTGTTCAATATATTGAGAATCTATTTATATCATAGCTAATGTAATCGTTCACTTGACCTCATCATGTAGGAAGTGGTGAAATTGAGATGGTGGAGGATGTGATGACAACTGCTCCCCACTCTGTTTGAGGTTGAATGGACGGTTTCTCAACCTACCACTTCTCCACTCAACTGCTAATAGAACTTTCCAGATTCTTTGTAGTGGGTGCGTTATTGCACCACGTGTCGCAGACCGCCAAACCAATACCCTAGTGAATATCCCCACATTTGTGACATTTGATGTCTCCTGTAGCATTTCAACATTATTAATGTTAAGTAAAATAAGGCATGCTTAGTTGGTCTCTTGACTAAAGACTTGTCTTGCTTGACTAGCTTGATGAGTCTAGCAAGACTAAAAATAAAAATAAAAAAAAATAAAAAAAATAAATAAAAAATATTTTTATTTTATTTATGAGGAACAATGGTGTTCAACTTAGTCAATTTTACATTGGCGTGCTTTGTAGAAAAATAAGTGTATCATGTTGAGTATAAGTACATATGTAGCATATTGAGCATAAGAATATGTATGAGAGTCCACACATGAGAATATATGTGTGTGAGGCCACATATAAAAAATATAAGAGTGAGGCCTAGTATGGCCTTTGATAGACAAGGCAAGAGACTTGCCTTGGATGGAAAAGTTGGGCTTGAAATCTAAGGCGAATAAGCTTACCTAGGTGTTAAGGAGGACAAGCTTAACTAGGAAAGATAGACAAGCCTGCTTAGGGTTAAGACGGACAAGCTTGCTACTAAGTTGGACGGACAAACACTGGAAACTAGGTCAGATGGACAAGCATTGCTAGCCTAAGTAAGACGGACAAGCTTAATGATTTAAGCTAAAAAGGAAAAAGTAAGGGGTTAATGCTAAGACGCACATGAACTGTGGTCATAAGATAAGGTTCACATGAACTATGACTATAGGCTACTAAGGCGTACACAAACTTTGGCCCTAGGCTAGTAAGGCGCACATGAACTGTGGCCATAGACTACTAAGGAACATACTAACTATGACCATATCCTTTGGAACGCTTGTAACTGTTGCAAATATAGTTTTGAGTCGTTTCCTTTGGCAATTAGGGTTGGAAAATGTTTCATTGATCGTTTGAAACGCTTATAAGTGTTGCAAATTTATTTTTAATGTTTCTAAAGCCCTAAGTTGAGTTCTTTTCATGATATTCACATTAATTGTCTCTCCATGTGAGGATTAATGTGACTGAGGCTGGGTTTAGCTAATAGAAGCTATGAAATTGTGTCTGGCACAATTTTGACTTGGTATCTAAGCACATCTGTGGTACTTTAGTAAAGTAGATTCATATGTAACCTATATATAACAACTATATAGGTATTTTAGTGAGTCAACATTGTTCAATTGAGTATTAGTACTGACATAAGATAATTTTTTGGGAATCCTGTTGCAGAATATAACACCAAATAATACTCAAATTGCTCAATAATAGTGGACAATCCATCTAAGAGCTTGAGATTTCATGTAAAATTCATAGAATATTTGAGAAAGTCGTAGTAAGCACCATTGTATTCTGATGATTTCGTACACTAATGAATGTTGATTCATTCAGTAATTTTGATCGTGTATGTTGTTGGCCATACATATAGAGGGAAAAGTGATAAGCGCCTGAGAGATGATATGGATAAGCACCACCCTAAAACTCTTTGCAGAATTTTGAGGTTTAATATTTCTCAGACTTGGGTCTTAAGAGATAATTTTACTATTTTACCCTTGATAAAAACCCACCATCTACATGCATCTTCAGAAAACTTAATTATGAAGCCTAATTTTTTTCTCTAACCAACGTTGTAAATAACATAACTACATGCAAATCCAAAAAAATAAATAAATAAAACTTTCTTAATCAATTAACAATAGCAAATTCTAATTAACAATAATCCCTCTATGAACTTAAAATGTTTGGTTTGTTACTATTATAATTACCATGTTTCCAGGATGACCCACAATAACCTCTTATGTGGTATGTCGATTACTATTGATCAACCGCACAGAAAGGAGTCTATTAACATTGACTGATCAATAGTTCGATCCTACAGATCTAGAAAGACTCAGATATGTGATGGTTAATCTTTAAACAAATTTGAGTGACCTTATATTAGAAGAGAAGGACCTTAGAAAATTTGATATATTGAAGATAACTACACCGTTAGTTCAACACAAGTAATCAACGAGAACTAAATAATAATCCACCCCTCCAACAACGTTAAAACTATGGGCTTCTTGATCCCAAAGAAGAATTTAGCAAAAGATAACATAAGATGTTTCACCTAATTAGATTACTCCTATCTCTTTAAAAAGTTGGCTTTTCCATACTCTATAGAAGGTGTGTTCTTGATGAGTTTATAAGAATAAAAGACTCCCTATTTATAGTGTTATGATAAAATCATTGTTTGGAAATACCTATTTACCAGTTTCAAAAATTCTAAAGATATGCAATAATAATATATTTATGAAATTAGCAGATACCAAGTAATTTCCTTGTATATAATTGGGATACAATGTTTCTCTCACTTCTAGCCTCATTTGACTCTTCATCCAATTGTTGTAATATCTGCAAATATTATCGTTGTTCTTCATTATGCCGTTCTATATCCATTTCCATTTCCTCGTCAGAAAAATCAAAATTAGGATCCATTGAGTAGAAATTAAATTGTGTGAAATTGAAAAAAAAAGGAATATATATACTCAATACATTAAAAATATAAAAACATAATATGTATAAGAGGAGTGTGATTAGAGAGTAGAGAATGTTGTTGAATTTATATGGGAAAAAAATAGAGTTGTTGTGAGAATGTAGTCGTTGGCGGCATAGAAACTGCAGAGCATCATTCTCTCTGTCGAGTGCCCTCGACAGAACATCAATTTTTTTTTTATATTTTACTATATTGGAAAAGCTTGTGAACCCATCCGTATAGCTTATCAAATTTTTTTCATTTGAGCATTTAGATAAGAGAACTTTGTAAATTGCATTTGAGCCTTTCGATATATATATATATATATATATATATATATTTGAAGCATAAATTTTACCAGACTACTAAAGGACTATTACACGATGGTATATAATACCCTAATATTCATCAATTACAATTATACTGGGAAGCCATAAATCTATAGTAACAATGTATTGGAACAAAATAGCAGTCTTCGGATCGGAGTTGCATCGAGGGCGGATGTTGGAGTCGAAGGTCAAAAGGACTTCGGTCAATGATTTCCACAAGAAAAACTGTACTTTTGGTGGACACGATAGTGTCCATGGGAATTCAGTTGGTGGTAGATGTGTTCGATGCAATTGATTGAAGTTGCTAGTCAGGCCTTTGTAACTTGATGCTGCGGTAAACTACTCGAGTAATATATCCATAGCTTCAGATTAAGTCTTGAAGTAAAAACCAAGGTCTTCCCTTGAAAGATTAGTGCTAATAGTACTAGTAATTATATTACAAAGGTTACAAAACTAAAATAAAGATACAAGGATTACAGACTCAACTACAAACATAAACTAGACTAAATAATGCTAAACTATCTGCTACTACAAGGATAAATTCTTAGCTTCAGATTTGGCCTTTCGATATGAGTTTCCCTTAGAGCAAATGCTATAGGTAGAGTGCTTTTAACACTCTTTCCCTTTCAAAATGAAGGAGTGACTAGGCGCAAAAGTGTCTTTTACATTATGGGATAGTGGGATAAAAGAGGCTAGACGGGTGAACTTCCCCCGTCTATTTTTTTAAATAAAATAATAGCCAGACGTGTGAAGTTCACATGGAGCGAAAAGGGTTTTCCATGAGATGGGAAATGAAAACTATTAGCCCCACACGAGGTTTGTGAATAAGTGATTGTCTGATAATGAGCAAGGAATATCCGTCTTTCTGCTAAACAGGATCTATTGAACTCATAATTCATTAGATCTTTTTTATGAATGTCAACTAAGTATCGTAAGTAAATTGATCCCGGTTGTTCAACCATTTGATAACCAGAGTCATTCTTTGATAAATGATCACTATGAGTCAGACTCAATAGAATTCAAATCTATTTTCAACCGTTGGATCATTGAACTCTAGCCGTTGGATGAAACTTTTACCCAGACGAATGACCCGTCTGGGATCCAGACGACTGATGTTCACCCGTCCAGTGAAGACTGCCGAGCACTCCTTTGATTGAAAGAGTGGTTGATAGACTTTGGATGAAAGAGTGTCTTCTTTCTACCCATAGTAGAGTCTAATTTGATCAAAATTGATCAAACTCCTTCACTTTAAAGGAGAGCACACTACCCATAGCCCTTGCTCTTATAACCTTGTAAAAACAAAAAAAGGCCTGCACCAAAAATGTTCTGATTTAAGTTGACCGTTAATATTATCTTCCTCGAGATCTCGTACACATATCTTCCCTAATCATCTCTCACGTGCCAATCATCATAGTCTTCTCTTTTGCACAGCATTATGACATGTATTTTCCTAGAGAAAATAAAAAAAAGAAGAAAAATCTAACCATTTTAATCTTTCACTTCCTTTTACTCATCCTGTCCCTGTTAAAACTATCTAATTCCTCTCTCTAAACTGTCTGATTCCCGTGGATCCATCGGTACGATCTCTCTTTCTCCCTCTCTCGTAGTTTTGTTACAGCCTGTTCAAATTACATTAAGATCTCTTCTACCACTTTTTGATATAGATAGATCCCATTTCATTAATTTTCTTATTCAGAGTCATAAATTTTTGTCTCGTCTGATATTTTGTTAAATCTAGGGTTTACAGGAGTTAAGTTGCTGTGAATTTCTTGTGTATCTATGTGTTGATGTTAGTGTTATGTTTGTGTAGGTTGATGACTTCAACTGTGTTTTGCTGATTTTCTCGAAATGGGTATTTTTGATGGATTGCCTATTTCCTCTGAGAAAGCTGTAAGTCTACTGAATCTTAGTCTTAGTAATATATTTAGCATTAATCTAACTGATAAGTACACTCTTTACTTCAGTTTATGACCTTCAATCTCCTGCTGTTATTATTCAATGATTGTGCATTGCGTTTTACCAATACCTCCACGTAGTTGCCCAACTTCTATTAGTGTTGGTTCAAATAGAAGTATAATCGATTGAATTTGTTAGATAGAAGCTACATTACATTGATTGGATTATTTAGGTTATTGTGGGCTTTTCTTTTTTGTCTTATTGAATCTTGCTAATTTGGTTTGTTGTTGGTTCCTCAGCACCTAGTGCTTTTGTGTGTATAAGTTGTTATGACACCTTTCTAACTTTTTCATGCTTTCTTATTGATTAACGCAGTATCTGAAAGACGGGATATCTTCAATAGATGAAAGCTGGGCAGCTGCTCGTTTCGATTCATTACCTCATGTTGTACATATTTTGACATCAAAAGATCGTGAAGGGGAAGTACGGTCTTTGAAGGAACAAAGTGATGTCGTTGAGGAAGTTGTCGATGAAGTTGTGCATGCATATCATAGCGGCTTTAACAAAGCAATTCAAAATTATTCCCAAGTTTGTAACTTCTCTTTCTTTAGTTTTTCTATTAGTGGATTACTGACTATTTTTTTATGTGCACACCCTCTCTAAACTAATACGCACTCAACTGCCTTTCCTTTTAGCTATCATCTTCTGTTGTGTCTTAGTCTTATTAGGAAAGCCAGTTGACACCCTCTTTTCTGTCAACCAATAACCAATAAAGTTTATTAAACAAAGTTAATGTACTTTTTTCTTCCAGATCCTGCGGCTGTTCAGTGAATCGGCCGAAGGTATTGCCATTTTAAAGGTTGACTTGGCAGAGGCAAAGAAGCGCCTTGGCACCCGTAATAAGCAATTGCATCAGTTATGGTCCAGGTCTGTCACATTGCGCCATATAATCTCGTTGCTGGATCAAATTGAAGGCATAGCTAAGGTTTGTGTTGCTGTGATTCTCTATCTGTAGTCTCTCATTATTCTTTCTTTAGCTTCCTTTGCATGAATAGAAAGCAACTACCCGAGCTTTCAGTTATCCAACCTAAAATATTTAATGGACTTCTTACAATTCTGCAGTTTGACTTCCATTTTCTAATGTCTGAACACAAATCATTTGAATATTTTCATAGTCTTATATTGAAAATGATTCATCATAAATTATTATTGATGTGGTCAGGTTCCATCTCGTATCGAGAAGCTTATTGCTGAAAAGCAGTTCTATGCTGCAGTTCAATTGCATATCCAGTCAACATTGATGCTTGAGAGAGAGGGCCTTCAAGCGGTTAGTTGCTTAAAAGTTTATGATTATTGTCCAAAAAATTATATCTATCCGCAATATTAGAGAATTTTTGTTTCATATTTTTTCAGAACTTTGTTAAAACCTTAGAACCATCTTTGTCATTGTTCATTGACTCTATGAGTTCTTTGTTTAAAATCTCGTCCTGGACTACTGCTTGGGTCTGTTTTAAAAAAACTTACCCAAATCATTTTAACACTTGATGCATTCCGCAAAATACATGATAAACTCATGAGGTCTGAAACCTTGGTTCCTTTGGCTTCTCCGATTCGTAATCGAGGAACTGTTATTGTGGTTAGGTTGGTGCTTTGCAAGATGTTCGTAATGAATTAACAAAGTTGCGTGGAGCTCTATTTTATAAGGTTTTGGAGGAATTGCATAGCCATTTGTATGATAAGGGTGAATACAGGTACATAGATTTCCAAAGTTTAATTTATATATCAGTTGTAGTTTACCAGATCACCCTTATAAAGTTTCTCTTCTTTGATCAACTTCATCATTGCTGAGCTAATCACCGTCTGCAGCTCAGTTACAACGAGCATTGATGAAAGAGATGATGACCTGCCTACTACCACAGCACATGCTTCATCAATGAATAATTCCCAACCTCTGTCTCGAAGAACTAGATTGTTTAAAGGCGACAACCAGTTTAGTGCTTCAGGGCTTGGAGATGGATTTTATAGGCGGGAATCGGCTGAGGGAGGGTAATAGAAGCTTTTCTTTCTTTCCGTCAAGTCACTGTAGATTAGACTTTCACATTTTCATATGCAGCCGTCCACATTTACATATGCTATCTACTTGCACTCTTATTCGGACTACCACTCCTGCATTTGGCCCTCAAGTTCAACATTAATCCCTTACTAATACAAATTTAAGACTAACTCTGGAAATGTCTTAGATTCTAGTTTAAAGAATGTAAATCTAGAGTTTGGTTAAGTCGCTAGTTTTTTTGAAGTGCACTATTTTGCCATGTTACAACGACACGGACACGGTATAGGTATACCTTGATACGACAACTTCAAAAATTAGAAAACGGGGACACGGCGTAGACAAAATAGTAGGGAAGTATCTTCCCCTTCAGCTTTTCTTTTCCTACTCATTTTCTAGGGAAGATCAGAACTTATTTGGAGATCTAGAGATTATCTGTATTACTCTTTTTTTTGTTGAAGCCAAAGAAGTTGTAGTAACAGAGAGAGGAGAGTGATAGACAGAGAGAAAAAAGTGTAGATAGATAGATATCTTTTTAAGTTTTAAAAGCTTCTCAAGGAAGCTCAGTAAATAACATCTTATGGTAATATTCCATAGAATATTCTGTCAAATCTAAGTTATAACTATTTTTTATATTTCATTAGATTTCTCAGGAAGTGAGCCGTGTCCTACATATCGGACACACGTATCCGTGTCTATACGTAGTGACACGGTTCAATTTTTTTTTGCCTTGTCATCGTAACACAACTATTTTGATTTAATTTTGGATCTGTTTTCAGGTCTTCATTTGATGGTCATGATGATGATAGTGTCGATATGCTTGACGGATCTGCGTCAGATGGTAAGGTTAATGGTGGTGATGGTAAAGTTGCTTCACGTCAAATTCCAACCTGGCTTGCCTATTCCACTCCAAACGAGTTCCTTGTACGATCTCCATATCCTAAACTTGCAAAGGTATGTTGTCTTACTTGTATATTTGGTGATAACTATGATTGATGGGTTCATTTTTGGCTTTAGGAAGCAGTGAAAAAAAGTGATGCTCCTCTCCATGTGAAGTATTTACAGACCATGGTTGAGTGTCTTTGTATGCTTGGAAAGGTTGTTGCTGCTGGTGCTATCATATGGTATGCTGGTTGGTTTATATTGGCTAGCAAAAGGGGAAAGTGTCTTGTCTTCGTTTCCTGTTCCTTCATTTCGATTAAGACTCCGTTCTATTTTTTCCTCTTACAATAATCCATGTTGATTTTTCTCACTGTTTAACAGCCAAAGATTGCGACCCACTGTACATGAGATTATCACATCAAAGATTAAAGCTCATGCAGCTGTTGTTAATTCTTCTAGACCCGGTATTAGTGACTCGGCTAAAACTACAAGTCCAGGTTTACATTGTTTCAGAAAACAAATGGAAAGCTTCCAGTTGCAGAAACAAAAGCGTCCGAATGGGATACTGCAGAAGGCTGGGACACTATTAGCAGTTAGTCCAGTCTCATCTACAATGGCTCCACTTGGTGCAGCTCAGGCTGCAGCCAGTGAACTTCTTGAGGCGGTATTGGATGATATTGTACGAATACTTGGTAAGATATTACTACACATCTACTTCACCATTTGCTTCTTATTATTTTCTCTGGAATAGTGGAATTAATCTTGCAATCACCATATTCCAGAGAACCATGTTATCGTTGGGGAACTTCTGGAATCTAAATCAGGACAACACAGTGACTTGAGCACACCAAAGTCAATGAACGGAGACATGAGCTGGAACAATGATTCCGAGTCATCTCAGAACACTGGAGGTTATAGTGTGGGATTTTCCTTGACGGTCTTGCAGGTATTCTTTTGTTTTTTTAACCCTTTTGGTACTTTCCGGTGATTATCTATATAATGGTCGATTTTACTGCTACAAATGTTGTATATCTGAACGTAATGTCTCTCTTATATGCTTATTTCATTTTCTGTACATGCTTGCAAAAGAGTGAATGCCAGCAAGTCATATGTGAGATTCTACGAGCAACTCCAGAAGCTGCATCAGCAGATGCTGCCGTACAAACAGCTCGGCTTGCAAATAAGGCCCCGTCAAAGGAAAAGAGGTAATTGCAAGTTTTTGCTTTCAGTTCTATGTTTGATCCAATAATATACTCCCTCCGTTTCAGCAAAAGTGATAGTAACACTTTTGCTGAAACAGAGGTAGTATATTCTTAAGACTTAAGGTCATAAATCCTGTTTTACAGAACGACCAGTTGATAAAATATATACGCGCTCTCCTGTATCATTAGTTTTAACATGAATTCGAGACACATAAACGGAATCTTGCTTGTCGATTTCTCTATCAAACCTATCAAAGCAACGCCTGGAAACTGCTGTAAAATATGCTTACAATTCTGATAACTGAAAATTTGTTACAAGGTAGTGATATTGGCTGGAAATTCTTGTTGTTCTAGATGGCTTTAGATTTTTACTTGATCAATTGGATTTTTAGTTATCAGTAAAATCATATACATCCTCAGGAAATAGAATATTATTTTTATTCGGGAAACTGGTTCTTAGGCATTTCCATGTCTTAGGAAAATTAGTTACAAAAGCTATGTTATACAGGCGCTGCTTAGGCGAAAGTGGCCTTATTTTCCACTGGGTGCCACACAGTGGAAAAGAGAGGCCACTTTCAAAAGGGGCGCCCAGGCCTAGGTGCCAGTTGTTTGGGCGCCCAAAATGGTATCTATCTAAAAATAAAATAACATATAATCATTTCAAATTGTTTACAAATCTTTTTGGTTAATATTCTAATACCCTAACCTAAATATTTGCGTAAATATATGCATATATAGTAACTTTAGTAGATTCCCTTCATCTACTTCTCTTCCATACCTAGAATTCTGAGGCTACAGAATATATATCAACCATGTCAGGAGAGAAACCTACAATTACTATTAAGAAGTTTATCAGTTGTTTTTGTTAACAATTGACCTGGTGTTCCTATAATTTACATTTATACTTATGTGACTATTAAAGTTGAACGCCGCGGCGAATCGCTGCGGGTCAGGATTTTACACCCGGCGCCGCGTCGCGCCTTATGCTCTAAACAACATAGTTTCCAAGTTTATTTTGGGGAAGTTAATACTATCCAATTTAGGTGGACATCTATTATGAGTAGCTGACAAACACTTTCTTTTGGAGTTCGGAGGCATGCATCGCGTTGTCCACAAATCTATTAAAATTAAATACCGTCAACTTCATTAACTATCACATATGTTAGGAATTTTTTCATTTTGAATTTGATGGTTACAGAGATGGCTCGGAAGATGGTCTTACATTTGCTTTTCGCTTTACAGAAACAACGTCGTCCCTCCCAAACCAAGGTGCTGATCTTGAAATGTTTTTGATTTTGTTTTTCTCTTCTTCTTTTGAAATAACATCTGCATTATCTGTTAATCTGTAGTTTGTCATGTTTTTGTATTGAAATCATATGTCAACCACCACTACCGTATATAAGTAAGAAGGATAAAACTTTCTCCTCCTTGGAGTCTTAAATGTAATTTGGCATTGTTGACTTAAGTATTTCATTGAGCTTTTATGAAGTTGGCTCCCGTTGAAGAATATGACCCTTATATAGATGTCTGGCACTGTTTCTGTGAAGATCAACCTGCATTTCATACACGATATCTCAATATCATTGTATTTTATTGACCTTTCCATCCAAAGTTATACTTTACGTTTGTTGCATCTTCATAATTATATTCTTTATAATAATATTCGAGTTTTCATTTGCTTATATGGCCGCTTGACGCTTCATTCGTCAATTTAGGAGCCGATCTTATTCGTCAAGGGTGGAGGAGGGGTTCAAATTTGCAGCAAGAGGGCTATGGTACTACAGGTGTCCTTCCTGAGCAAGGAATCTATCTCGCAGCCGCAATATACCGCCCTGTGCTTCAGGTTTTTCTACTAGCCACACATTATTATTCATTCATCATACTTCAATATCTTTGTCGCTTTTGTTGATTTGGTGAAGTTTGTAGTTTACAGATAAGGTTGCATCATTGCTGCCTCAAAAGTATTCTCAGCTTGGGTTAGTTCACATTCTCATTCTCAGTCTCACACTTAAAGAGATTAATTTGGAAGGCTTGAGTTGGTGGAACAATGGATATATGTAGATTCTATGTTGATGTTCTGTGATCTTCCTAAATTTTCAGAAATGATGGATTACTAGCGTTCGTGGAGAATTTTCTGAAGGATCATTTCTTACCTACCATGTTTGTGGATTACCGCAAAAGCGTCCAGCAAGCTATATCAAGTATGATTCTTACTTATATCGAACTATATATGTTTAGTTGATCTACAGATCTGTAAATTGGGCGTCCTTTCAAGTTTCAAGTTTTGACTTAAATTGTGATTGTTACGAAGTAGATTAATTCACGACTTGAGAGATATGCTATTTATGAAACCAATTTCACTTCATGTAAAGGTGCAATAAAGATCCTCTGTTGTCAAGAACTTAGTACTTGTACGTATTCAGCGACAAAACCTCCCTTGACCGGAGTACAAAACTTTTTGTTGTGAACTAGCAGTGTATGAAGAGTCTTTTGCTGGGAAATCAATTTATATTTGTAACCTGTAGTGTAGTACTTATGATTTTAATTTATCACTGAAAGGCACTGGCATGCTTGAAATACATGTTCTTTTTTTTTTCTCTTTATTTGGTAATCAAGGACTAACATCCACAACTTTACTTCTGTAGGTCCTGCTGCATTCAGACCACGAGCACATGCTGCTACAACTTATAATCCACTGATTGAGAAGGGACGTCCTGTCTTACAAGGCCTGTTGGCTATTGATTTCTTAGCGAAGGAGGTAACTCAAGAATCTCCTATATATAGAACTTGTACAATGCAGTATGAGCTACAGTGGTGGAATCCATTTTCTTTGGCTTCTGTACTATGCTATGGTACTGAAATACAAGCTATATTGTTGACTGTAGGTGCTTGGCTGGGCTCAAGCCATGCCTAAGTATACTGGCGACCTCGCAAAGTATGTACAAACTTTTCTTGAGCGGACGTATGAAAGATGCCGGACGTCATATATGGAGGCATGCGGTTCTCCCTTTCCTAATTTTGAAGTTTTGTCTACTGGTTTAGTTGCATTCTGTATTGGTCGTTTATTTGGGGAGAATTTCACAGGTCCACGTAGAATATTTTATTCGTTATCATTTTTACAATTCTTGGCTTTGCTGGTAAGCTAGTGATGATGCTGTCTCATTGTCAGTTGGTACATTTGATTTTTGTAAGTCAATAGATAACATGCACCATAAATAAATAAAGAAAAGTATGTTATATGATTATAGAGTTATATTACAACTCTTGTAGATGGAACCATAATAAGTTGGTATATAAGAATAAACTTGCTGCAACGGCTATCACCAGAAAGATTTGCGTTACGAGTTGCCTGCTTGCCTAACCCTGATTATTCATTATCCGTGGTTGATTATTTTCCAGGCAGTTCTTGAGAAACAGAGCTATATGCTCATCGGAAGGCATGATGTCGAGGGTCTCATGCGAGTTGATCCAGCCAGCGTCTATTTACCAAATTCAGCCGGTCAGTCACACCTTGAAAATAGTGGTACAGATGCTGAGACCGTTGAAGTGGAGATAGAGATGAGCGATTTGTTGTTAAATTTGAGGCCAATTAAGCAGGTAGCCCTCTTTTCTAAAAGCAGTTCATTGATTAAGTTGATAGAGATATCTATGTATCTATAAGTCTAGTAACATTGACTCTGACTGTATTTTGTCATCTATTTGTAAAGTGAGCGAATGAAGTCCCTAAGACGTTTTCTTGGAATATGTTCTTAAGTAGACGTTGCATGCTGTGACCATCTTCCTTTCTTCCGTTTCATGTTTCTTTTTGCAGGAGAATTTAATTCGCGATGATAACAAACTCATTCTGCTGGCTTCTCTTAGTGATTCACTGGAATATGTGGCAGACTCCATTGAAAGGTAAGAATTCTCGTCTTACAAGTATCACCCTTTTAGTTATACCATAGTATTCATGTTGCGTGTAAATACCAAAAGAAAATGAAGTCTCCAGATTGGCAGAATACTCTATAATATAATAGAATGCCTTTAGGACTTTGTTTAAAATCCAAAGGTGATTATTATACTTCCCTCCAGGGACTTCAAAGATGCAGTTCTGTATTATCATGAAGTAGAGATGAGTATACTTCCGACCTTCATGCTACCAGTATTATTTTGCTGTCTGTCTTCTCACAAACTTCTCCTAAACTACAACATTTTGTTGTGTAGTAGGAGTAAAATGCTACCAATGTTTATACCTACAAGCACAATATCTGATATGCCACGTATTACAGGCTCGGACAAGCATCTTCAAGGTCATCAAATCAATTAGAAGAGGAGAACCACAAGAAACAAGCTCATCACCATAAACGAACTAGCAGTGTACCTACCAGGGATTTGGCATCATATGCTGAAGAGTACAGGAGACTCGCGATTGATTGTCTTAAGGTTTTACGTGTAGAGATGCAGCTAGAGACAATCTTTCATATGCAGGTTTGTGCGCTTGTAATTGAATTCTTCACATCAATGTAGGTCTGACATTTTCCCATTATAAAGAAGCTAAATAACATTTTCAATTTCAAACAGGAAATGAGTAGTAGAGAATATGTGGAGGATCAAGATGCGGAAGAGCCGGATGATTTCATTATTTCTCTTACAGCGCAGGTTGGTATTTTATCTCTGTTAGCTAGCCCTATTAAAAAAACAGAATGTAAACTTGTAGAAGAAGATATCTTACTCTTACAAAAGAAATCATATAATACTGGCTCCAATTTCTGTTAGAAATACTCCATGATATTAGAAAAAATGATATTTTGCTAATTTTCATTGTGTCCTACAGATAACACGTAGGGATGAGGAGATGGCACCTTTTGTCGCGGAGAAAAAGCGGACTTACATATTTGGTGGAATATGTGGTGTTGCAGCAAATGCGTCTATCAAGGTGCCATGTCGCTAATAATAATTTGAATATAATATCTTTTGACTATACAGGTTGTAATTATTTCGGCAAATGGTCACTTCCTCACTTAATAAGTGCTCATGAAGTTGAATTTTAAATCTCTTATCAGGCTTTGGGGGATATTAAGTCTATCAACCTTTTTGGGGTTCAACAGATATGCCGGAATTCCATCGCATTAGAACAGGTTTGTTTTTCTTCTGTAACTCATTTTATATCTTTCGTAATGCCCCCAGAAAAGCCACACCTTTACATCAAACATTAAAACTGGTTATTTATTTCCCAAAGAAGCTGCTACTTTTATGTAAAAGAGTTATTTGACTGGCGAAAAGTGATAAAGTTAAGTATTTATGATGTCTGACCATGATCTCTCGGGCATAGGCTTATGATACTCCGATGCCCTTGACACAATTATTTTATAGCTTCTTACCTTCTGTCTACCAGGCTTCTGCTGCCTTCTATCAGAGGTTTATATGTTCTTGAACATCAAAGAAGATAAGTTATAAGTTTGTCTTGTGTTGCTTCCATCACTTCAGAGATCTCGTGCTTAACTGTGAATAAACAAATGTAAATGATCAGTATAGGAAAAAGTTTATATTCCCTAACTAATTCATAATGTATTAGCGTTTATCTTTTGGCTGCTACGTTTAAGTAGTTTACCAATGAAACAACAATTATTTCAAGTTCAGTATTTATTTCTCTTGAAATCGGTTCAATTCTTATTCTACACACTTCTTGTTGCAGGCCATAGCAGCAATCCCGTCGATCGATAGTGAAGCTGTTCAGCAAAGATTAGACCGTGTTCGGACTTATTATGAGCTGCTGAACTTGCCATTTGAAGTAAGCATTTACTGCAAGGATTTTTCTCCCTTATGTGCTGCTTTCAAAGCTCTCATATTTTGGTTTGTTTTGCAGGCTTTGCTTGCCTTTATTGCGGAGCATGAGTACTTGTTTACAGCTGCAGAGTAAGTTGCTCTTTTTGTCGGTTGTTGCACTACTGGAGTACATATCCTTGTTAGAAATGACACGCGTTGAAATTATAATTGATATGATAATTTGCACTATATACTAAGATATCGAAAAGAAAAACTAAAAATGTTAAAAAGACTAGTATAGCAAATTTTTTTTTTTTAACAATTATATGTGGTTTTGACAGGTATTCAAGTCTTCTTAAGGTCCAGGTACCAGGCAGGGAGATCCCTGCTGATGCTGAGGAACGGGTATCTGAGATTTTGTCCCACTAGGTCCCACCTGAAGCATTTCATTGGTCTTACATACAATGGGGTAGGGCAGGAATTGTTGGCCTCTTACCTCGGAGGAGTTTTTGAGGAGATGGAGGTGCAAACAGTTGTAAAGGATATGAGACTAAGGTGTTTCAGCACCGTCAGTGATGTAGTGGTCTATCTTCAGTAGGGATAATTTTATGCCAATATGTTCATCTATATTTGCTTCTTGGTTATGTGAGGGCTTATTTTTTGTAATGTTGTTGATAACTGTAGGTCTGAGGTACATGCATAAACATTTAAAATCAGTTCTTTTTCTATTAAATTGTTTGTAACATATTGTTTGTTTGAGTTTTCAACCTTGTTAGTTTCCTGTATTATGTCAGAATAAATGAGAAGAATTTTTATTCCAGAAGTATCATTTTGTCTAAAATTCATAATTCTTTTCATTTGGCACCTTTTGAAGCTTTAACTTTTGAATCTGGACAAAAACATTAGATCGAGCATCATCATTTGGCACCTTCTGAAGCTTTAACTTTTGAATCTGGACAAACACATTTATATCGAGCATTACACGACTGAACGCCAAAAATAAATTTTATATGATTTTTTGCACTATACAAGAGCTACATCATGCAATGAACAACAAACATCTTTGTAATACACGTCTGGCCACATCCCAAGGCAAATGACCCCCCTTACTTGCGTCATCAATCCCTTCACTGCTGAAATGTGAAGGCATCCAAGGGGCTACAACAAAGCGGACATTTTATATGAATGAACTGCAGCAATCTCTAACCAGAAACTCAAAAACATTTTATGCAACCCTGAAACTCAAATCTACACTGAACTACTGGAAGACAGGTTGCCAACCACTGGCTGAATAATTCGACTGGCATTGAAGTATGATGTTGAGCTTACATTAGGTGCATCACTCACAACAGAGAATGGGTCAGAATATATGCCTAAGTAAGAAATCAGTGGATCAGCTCGAGCCTTATCAATAACAAGCCTTAGTTGCCGTGATTTTACAATCGGAAAGCGCACCAACCTTCTGTACCCAACGGTGGTGCCCTTTATTATAGTCTGCCAGATCCCTTGACTTAGAATTTCAAGATGGAAGGAGACTACACGTTGGCCCATGTGAATTGGCTCCTGAATCTGAATCATGTTAAACGATACTGATGTTGCGAAATCTAGATATATTATCCACTCTGATTGGTCTTCCTCAGGGGCCCAATAATGAAAGATTCCCTCTTCAAGAACATGAGATGGCTCAAATCGGGAATCACCAAAGCTGCTTCCATGTGTGCTGCTTGCAGCAAGAACTGCATCAACTGCCAGGTTATGGGAGAAAATGGCACGTCGGAGCTCTGTGAATTCTCGGAGCACTTGAACATCTTCATCTGATATAAGGCCTGATGAACTGGGAGGTACATTCAGTAACAGAAGGCAGTTTCTGCCTGCTGATTTGTAATATATATCAAGAAGAGTGAGTGCGGACTTGGGGAGTTCTGATGGGTGCCAGAACCCACCAGGTCTTATCGATACATCACACTCGGCAGGAATCCAATCTTGTCCTTGTGGGTCTCCTCCACCTGAATACCTATTGCAGAATTTCAGTAATAAAGAAAATGAAGCAACCCAATTCCTATCTGAAATCTGCTCCTGTTTCAGAGCCTACAGGCCTGTTCTGTAAGCTTATCACAATTGAACTTCTTTGGGCTGCAGTCCACAGATAGGAGAGTCTGGCGTAGAGTTTGTTCAATTAAAAGGAAACCTAGCTCCAATTAAGGCCATATATAAAGTAAACAAAGATCTCAGTTTCTCCAAGCTATTAGCATCTTGAATAAGTTCAGCAAACTTATATTCCAAGCAAATTTCGTACAATGCAAAATGGCTGTTATAAGAAGAGAACTCACTTGGCATCAGTGTGTCCGATAGTGAGGGAGCTCTGATTGACAAGAAACCAGCAAGTGGAGCCAGCAACACCAGCCTCATCCCCAACCCACCTAGTATCAGGACCAGCATCTGAAAATATTGTTGCTCCAGGCTGGAGCTGATGTATGAGACTAAACCAAGACCTGAAGAAATACTTCATGTCCTTTTCTCCCTCCCCTTAGGCACCATCCAACCATACCTCCTTGATCTCCCCATATCTGCTCCAATCTCAAACAAACTGATATTACAACCAATTTCAAAAATCTTAAGCCTAATGTAATGAAACATTTCAATTAGTCTATCCTACAACTGAATCAGATGACTCCTTAACACACAAGCGTTCGAACAAGAACACTCATTCTTTAAAGACTATATTGTATCATTCTTTAAAGACTATATTGTATCTAAAGTATAAGTAAACAACTACATCAAGCATATGAAAAAAATACCAATTCTTTGAAAATAATATCCCTTAGGAAAAAAATGCAAAACACGGCTTCAATTCTCAAAGATTGTATTAACATAATCACATAATCACAGAAGTACTAAATCCTATCTTACCCAGTGAGCAATTCAGTCATTTGCCCCATATAAAATTCATTATAATCCATTGTTTTCCCATAACAACCTTCATGTCGATCCCATGGTGAAAAATAAACACCCACACCAATACCTGCTTCCTTTGCAGCAACAGCCAATTCAAACAGCACATCACCAGTACCATTCTTCCAAGGACTAGACTTAACAGAATAATCAGTATAAGCAGAAGGCCATAAACAAAACCCGTCGTGATATTTAACAGTAAGAATTATACGAGAAAATCCAGCATTTTTAGCTACACTAACCCATTGATGAGCATCAAGTTCAGTTGGGTTAAAAACTGAAGGACTAATATGACCAGTACCCCATTCAGAATTACTGAAAATATTTGTGCCAAAATGAAGAAAGAGTGCCATTTCATCAAGTTGCCACGAGATTTGTGATGATGAAGGGATTGGTAAAATGGGAAGTGGAAGGGGTTTTAAGAGAGTTGTTGCAGATGCTAATCGTGTAGAGAGAGAATCAAAGAGTGATAAGGAGATCAGCAGAATTAGCATTGATATTTGAGAAAAGTGTTGCTGTTTAATTTTGATGATTTTGATTGTAGGTCTATGAGAAATCATCTTCTTCATACTGTTTTGGGGTTGCGGAAAATTTCCAGAGAGAGAGAGAGGATTTTGGCAGTCACTTAGGTAAGGTGTCAACTGTCAACGGGTTAGGGTATCGGGTCAGGGTATGATTATATCCGATTAGGATCTAGTACGGGGAAATTAGGGTGAGGCCTCAAACATGGGTTACGTATAAAACTAATCCCCTAATTGAAAGATATAAAACCAATCCCATAATTAAAAGATATTTATACCCAGACGTCAGACTCCGAATAAAAATTAGTTTTAATAGAAGCTGAAATGATCAAATTGACAATGAGTATATAAGTGTAATAACCAATAATTTCTTTCTGACAAACGTATTTTTTATTTCTAGGAGAGAAAAAGTAAATCTCACTTAAAACTGAAATTTAAATTCAAACTTGAATCGAAAATCTGTTGAAACTGAAATCAAATTCAAATTCAAATTCAAATTCAAATTCAAATTCAGAATCAGAAACCAATCGATAACTGAAAACCAAAAAATCAAATAAAAATCCTAACGGGAATCGACCAAATCTATTAAAAAACCACTAAAAAAGATAAGACCAAAAAAGAAGGAAAAAAAATCGGTGAAGACGATGAAGTAACAAGTACATTTCGTTTGATTTTAGATGTTCTTGTTGTTATATGGTTTTTTGTTCTTGTTGATTCTGCCACTGCATGTTGATTATGATTACGAATTCTAGGATTTCATATTTGTTAATTCTGTTTGCATGACTAAAAACGTGATTAATCGACGTTATTATTAATATCATTGATTCTGCTAATGCATGTTGTTTAAAATCTAAAGTTTCAAGTTGTCTATTATTAAAATTTTGAACTGAACGTTGGTGGTGGTGGTTGTAGTGGATCGGGTGGCCCATGACTTCTAGCTTGAGGATCACCAACTAATGTTCCAGGACCGACTAACTCATCATTAGAGGGATATCTTATTTCACTGCAAGCTGACCCACCTGATATAACTGACAGACCCGATGGACCCAATTCCGCCTTTACGAGAACATCAACTGCTGTTCACGAACCAGGAAACCTAACACCTCTACGCGATGTAACTGATTGAACTGACACACCAATAACGAATTAAGTCAACCCCGCCATTCCCAATCATCTAACTAACCAAGTCAGGGAGTCTCATATTCAATAAATAAGCCTGCCAAATATACACTTTCTACCCATTCAGTAGCTCACGTGGCCAATAACCAAGGAAATAATCAGCTAATATGATCCCACTTTCTACAAATCATGCCTAATTAACAAGCACAAAATCTTTTCTCTTTGGACTTAGACTTATTGCCCTTGTGATAACAAGCCTTGAATCTACTGACCCAGTTCTGCTTGATCATTGCCTTGGTCATCCCTATTTCTCGTAATTGTATAAAAGAGAAAGCAGCTATTTAGTCAAAGTATAAGTAAGGCACCTAGTTAAAGGCGCCATTTTTTTAATTGTAGTTTCTCGTTTGAAGCTTAGATTTCTTCTCTGAAAAGCCTTTCCGAAAGAAAGAAAAAACCGTCTTAGCTTGGATCTGCCTTTGGATTTTAAGGATCTTAATTTCTATTTAAAATAGTTTATCTTTTTTATCACAAAAGATATTACTTTGTCTCTAGTGTTGATTAGTATCAATTGCTTCATAGTTGAAGACTGAGAAAGCACAAAAAAACACGATTTTAGAGGTCTCCTTTTATATCCAGAGTTTATACTATTTTTTGAGTGGATACCTCTTATAATCTCTAGTTTTGGAGAAAGACTGACTTTGACTGCCCAAGGTTAGTACTGTGTTTTTTTTCTTCAGTTTCTTTTATGTACAGTCTCGTTCTGATTAATAGTTCCAGTTATTGTACTCCAGAAGCAAGTACAATAATAATTATTTTTCACGCGGTTTAACATGAGCGTGATGGCTCATTTGAAACTCCTCGCCCCCGTCAATTCCTTTGAGTTTCATTCTTGCGAATGAACTCCCCAGGCGGGATGCTAAACGCGTTAGCTACATTACTGCATGGGTCGATACGCATAACACCTAGTATCCATATTTTATGGCTAGGAGTACTGGGGTATCTAATCCCATTAGCTCCCCTAGATTTTTTCTCTCAGTCTCCAAAAAGAGTGCTTTCGCCGTTGGTCTTCTTTCGGATCTCTAAACATCACATCGCTCTAGCAGAAATTCCCTCCCCACTGTACTCCAGATTAGTAGTTTCCTCCGCCTGTCCAGGGTTGATCCCTGGGATATGACAACAGACTTGAAAGCCACCTACAAACGCTTTACGCACAATCAATTCAGATAATGCTTGCATCCCCTGTCTTAACGCGAAATATGGCACAAAGTTAGACGATGCTTATTCCCCAGATACCGTCATTGCTTCTTTTCTGGGAAAAGAAGTTCATGACCCATGGGCCTTCTACCTCCATGCGACATTGCTCAGACTTTCGTATATTGCAGAAAATTCCCCATTGCTGCCTCCTGTAGGAGTCTGGGTCGTGTCTCAGCCCCAGTGTGGATGATCATATTCTCGGACCAACTATTAATCATCGACTTGGTAAGCTAAGTCAATCTATTAATCTATCGATTCTGCTCCTGCATTGTTGTAGATGGTGGAATTTTAACAAAGACGAAAATCGTAAGTTTATTTCTGCCCCGTATCAGAAATATCGAATTTACAAATTTATTTCTGTCCCGTATCAGAAATATGGAGCCTGGATTTTTATCTCGCATTGAACAAGAAAACTGAGAATATAGTTTCTATTTATAGCTATAAGCATTCTACCGTTGATCTTATAGCCTTTCTGTAAATATATATGCATACAAATAATATCAGAGCTTCGCCTGGATGAACTTTCAATATCCTATGTTATATATGCAATTTGAGCTTATGTCAAGTGCAACCTTGGATGAATTACATCGTTTCAACTATCAATGACCGCAACTTGGCCAAAATCCAGAATTGGTTCAAAAGTGTGCAAAACCCCAGTATACATGTCAATGAGCTGGTCCCAGTGCTAAGACACAAGAGTACAACGTCAACCCTCTCTCATCCCCAAGATCACAATGTAAGCCTCTTTCGTACCCAAGAGCACAAAACAAGGCCTCTCTCGTCTCAAAGAGCACAATGCCAAGCCTCTTTCGTCTCCAAGAGCACAACACCAACCAGTCTCAACAGCACAACTCCAAGCCTATCTCGTCTCTAAGAGAACAACGCCATCCTCACTTCGTCCCCAAGGACACAACGCCAAGCCTCTTCTGCAAGAGCACAACACCAGACATACCTCTCGCGTCTCTATCCATAACATCTCCAAACTTCGTGTCCCTAGCCCTTGCAACTCTAACCTTCACGTACCTTTACTTGGCTACTTCACCCTTCATACACATTGCATTATCAGATCTAGGCTTCGCATCCCTTGCATGATCCTGTCCTCGAGCATCCCTTACACGAGTATGTTCTTGAAAGCCCTTGTATAACCTTGGTATTGCGCATTTCCAGGCTTGTGCTATTTCTAAGCCCGCACACTTCTAGGCTTGTGCACTTCCAAGATTACGCTATTTCCAAGCATGTCAACTTTCAGGTTACACATTTCAAAGCTTGCACACTTCCAAGATTATGCCATTTCTAAGACTGCGCACTTCCAGGGTTGTGCATTTCCAAGCTTGCGCACTTCCAAGATTGTTCCATTTCCAAGCCTGAGCACTTCCAGGCTTGCGCATTTCTAAGATTGTACATCCAAACCTCGAGGACCATGCTTTATTCGATCACATTGGTCTTCGAGGAACATGCTTTTTTTGATCACCAAGCCTTGGTCCCCAAGGACCATGCCTTTCTCAATTATCAGGGACACGATGCTAATGCTCGCCCCTTCGAGCATATGCCAACCTTGCTTAGTCCTCGAGAACAGGGTGCCAATCCCATGCTCGGTCCTTGAGAATTTTTGTATAATCTTGGCTATGGACCATTCCAAACTTGTGTTATTCTCAAGCCTGTTACATCCTGGTTTGCAACTTCCAAGTTTGTTCCATTTCCAAGTCTTGTCGCTTTCAAGCTTCACACTTCCAAGGTTAGACTTACTAAACTCTACTAACTTAACACTAGTAATTAGATTATTCAAAATAGTCACTCATATGACCCAATCATCAAAAACACAATGAGACATCAAGCATGTCACTTGGGAATACTCATTGGGGTATTGGTCTGGCGATCTATAGCCACTCAGGTGTAATTAAATACCAATTAAATGGAACATTACAAAAGGAGAGAATAATGAACATTACAGTTACGAGAATTCTCCCATCCATAATGGGAGTTATGGTTTCAAGAGTTATTCCAGCAATAATGTGCATATTCTCAACTACGTTATCTACCTTATTATCTCCTCCATCTTTTTCATTTCCTACGAGATCAAGAGTTCAAACACTATAAATAAAGACTTTTTCTATTTTCAAAGACACAACAAACGAGTTAGAGATAAAAAATTTATGAAAGCTCATCAGGATATCCTAAACCAATTTATCTTCTCTACTTGAATTCTACTATAAAGATTAGAGTTCTCCGACTATAACTCACCAAGCTCTGATCTCATCTTTCTCTTCTTCCCTCCCCAAGATCAACCCTTTTCCTTTTCTGAGACGGAAGCAAGGCTTGAATGACCATTTGCTTGGTTTAGGCTAGCTTGTATGATTTTGATATCTCGTATTCTTTATAATTTACCCTTATACCCTTCTATCTGTTTTTTCACTAAAACAACGGTGTAAGTGAACACCCACTATGAGAAATAATTAAGTCAAGTGTTACTGGATGAGGATTTAATGAACGTTACGATTTCTAGAATTCCCCATGAAATAATAGGAACGTTCTCAACCACGTTCTCCACCTCTCTCTTTCTTCCACTTCTTACGAGATTACAGTTCAACACTATAATTAAATAGATCACTTTATCTATTTATAAAGGGATAAAAAAGTTTATTAAAGTTCATTAGACTATCATAAATAATTATATCTTCTCTACATGAATTTTACTACAAACACTTGAATTCTCCGACTAGAGTTCGTCAAGCTCTGATCTCATTTTCATATGCTTCACTCTATCAGATCAACCCTTCTCCTCATTTGTGAACGAAACAAGGCTTGAATGGCCATTTTCTTGGTTTAGGCAAGCCTTGTATGATTTTGATCTCTTGTATTATTTACGATTTACTCTTTCACCCTTTTATATGTTTTTCCACTAAATAACGGAGTAATTGAACACCCACTATGAGAAATAATTAAGTCAACCGTTACTTGATGAGGAGTTAATGAACGTTATGGTTTCTACAATTCCCCCTGCAATAATGGAAATTTTTTCAACCACGTTCTCCACCTCTCTATTTCTTCCACTTCTTACGAGACCACAGTTCAACACTATAATTAAATAGGGTAAAATTATAGAAATGCACTAAAATGAGGGGTCATCTAGGAGAAATGCCCCGGACTTTTAAAATTTGGGAAAATGCCCTGATTTTTTAGTAATTCTGTTATATGTATGCGTGTGAAAATCCACGTGCGAAATAAAGACAAAACTACCCCAAGACGTTAAGATGATGCCATGTATCGAGACTGACGGACACATGTTTGTACACTTGTCGGGTTTTGATACATATGAGGTGTCACTGTTCACACCTTAAGTGGAACGCGTGGGAAATTAGACTCTAAATACTCAATCTAATAGCAGAAACTATTTTTTTCTTCATTATTTTTTATATACACAGGCGAGAGGGAGAGACGAAATAAGAAAATAGAGAAAACCAAGTAAGATTATTAAAGCATCGTTCAGAACTGTGCTTCAAACGTTAATTGTGAGTGAATAAGACTCTTATTTTCATTGTTGCAGAGATTAGAAACTCGATACGGAGATGAAGAAATAGTTGCAGACGAGAACTCGTTGAAGACGAAGACGATTCGAGTAGAATTTTTCGTCGAAACAAGTAAGTAAATGGAACGCAATCCTTCATTTTCCATGAATCACATGATATTTTGTATTAATTTTTAAATGGATGAAATTAAAATTTTAAGGTTACATAAAATTTGGGGGTTTATTCTTTTTTGGTAATTTAGAGTTTATATGATTGAAACTGAAATTTGTGTATGTAAAAATTTGGGGGTTTTATCATGTTTGTATTGAAATTGAATCTGTTTGTAAAATTTGGGTGTCTTAACATGTTTATATTGAAATTTGTATGTAAAAATTGGGGGTTTGTTATTTGAAATTGATAAAGAAATTTCAGATTTTGACATGCTTGTATTGAATTATGTATGTATATCAGGGCTAAAATGGATAGGGATTTTATAATTACTGTGCTAAATGGGTCAGTGAAGTATAAACCTATATATTTTGTTGGTGTTGCTGCTGGTATTAGTGGTGATAGGTTTATACAAATGGTAAAAGATAGAATGATAACCTTGGGTATGAATCCTGAATTGAATCTTATGTTGTTTGATAAGGAATCAATGTGAGTGTGAAAAAGACTTTGTTAGAATGTGGAACCAAGGGAAACAAGATGAAGATGGTTTTGTTGAATTACAAATTTGTACGGTTGATGGTTATGGACCAATTGGTGGTGATACTGTTAGAAATAGGATAGTTGGTGGTGTTGCCAGTGGCAGTGGTAGTGGCAGTGTTAGTGGTTTGTCTAGTCTAGCTAGTCCTGCAAAAAAAAAAAGGTTTAGTAAGAAACCTAATGTTAGGAAGAGTCCAAGACTAGCTGCTAAACAGTCTAATAAGCAGCATCACATGACTGAGAGAAGACCAACAAGAATGAACTTTGGTCATGAAGGTGGGAATGAGTCTGAAGTCATTACTACACAAGCTAGTGTTGTATGCAATGGTGATCAAACCTTCTTGGATCATACAGTTACACAATCTACAATTATTGAAGATGTTAATATTGGTGAAGATCAAGTGAATCTGCAGAATGAGGCCGAGGATCAGCGTCATCCGGATGATAGGCCAGAATTCCAACATGATATTAGTGAAGATGAAGATGAAGATGGAGATGAAGATGCTGAAAGAACCAATTATGAAGAATTTTTTTCTAAGTGTGTTGGAAATGAAGATGTTGGTGATGGTGCTGGTGATGTAGAATGGAATGTGGGTGGCAATGTAAAAGGTTTTTCTAATGCTAGTGGGGGTGGTGATGAGAATTTGGCTAGCAATGTAGAAGGTTTTGCTAATGCTAGTGGGGGTGGTGATGAGAATTTGGATGAAAATGTAGAAGGTTTTTCTAATGCTAGTCGTCCTGCATATGAAATGACTGAAGAGGAATATACTCAGTGGGAAGCAGATTTTGGTGTGAATGCAGTGGGCTCCTCAGGTATGACAATGGTCAATGAAGAAATTCCATATGTTGAACCTGGTGTGTTGTGCAATAAAATGAGGTTTGAAGATATATATGCTTTCAGGAAGCATCTAAGGAAGTAGGCAGTACTTAACCATATGTAGTATAAGGTGACCAAGATAGATAAGACGAGGTTGTATGCTGTTTGCAAGCTCAAGGAAACCAAGAATTGTGAGTGGCATGTGAGGGAAAGAGTCATTCCTGGTGAGAATACTATCACAGTTAGGAGTTGCCACCTAACACACACATGTGCTATTAAATTTGTAGATAAAAATCCAAATGCAATTCTAGATTTGTAGCCGACTACTTGTTGGAGACAATGGATGTTTCTTCATCAGTGGAAAAGGGGAGAAAAACAGTGAAATAAATCATTTCGACACAATTGAAGATTGACATTCCTTATTGGGTTGCAAATGACGCAAGGGTAGGAATTTTCTTTAGTTTGTTTCTTCTTTTATTTCTTAAGTTATTGAAATGTCGAACTTTATTGATCTTACAAACTTTTGTGTAACAAAATTTGCTTCTAGGCAAGTTGAATGGTAGGTTTGAGGATAGCTATACCAAAGCTCCACAACTTTGTACTGCTGCTACAACTTTGAACCCTGGAAGCATAGTTAACTCACTTATGCCAATGATGATGAACATGACAGATTCGAGAGTGTAACCTTAATATACAATGCACAAATTAAAGGCTTCTTGAATGGTTGTAGGTTGGTTATAGGGTTGGATGGATGCACTTGACTGGTAAGCTAGGTGGTGTAATGCTTTCTGCAACTGCTCTAGATGCTAAAAATGCAATGCTCCCCCTTGGTATGACTGTATGTAGGTCAGAGACTGAATCAAATTGGTACATTTTCTTAGAAGAATTGAAGAAAAATATACCAGATATGGTTGGATTGACAATTATATCTGATAGACAAAAGGGTCTTCAATCAGTGAAAGAATTATTCCATTTGGAAAATCATAGATATTGCTTTAGGTAATATCTATTTTGTACTTGTTTATTATCCGTAACACCATTTTTGTAGAATATTTGATATTGTTACTTTTACAGGCATCTCTACCAGAATTTCCAGAACAATGGATTCAAGGGTCCTAAATTGACAAACCTTCTCTGGCATGCCGCAAAAGCATATAACTTGCATCACTGGAAGGTAGCATTTGCAAAATTCTTGTAATTTTTTGATTTGTAATTTGTCTTTTGTCATTTACTACAACTAAATACTTATTTTCTAGGTACATATGGATGAAATGCTAGAAATAAATGAAGATGCACACCAATATTTGATAGATTTGGACCCAAAATGCTGGGTAAGGGCATGGTTCCCTCATGATGTTGCTTGTGAGCATATAAATAACAATTTTTCAGAAAACTCTAATGTCATGTGTAAACTTAGAAACCAACTTGTGATCAAGTTAGCCACAATGTACACACAGTTGGTTAATGGCTTGTATTTCAAGAGAAGAAAACTAGATGCAACATGGAATATTGGTGACCTGGTACCTAAAGCTAAAAAGCTCATTCATGTAATGAGTGATCTTAGAGGGAACTTTTATGTTGAACCTGCAGAGAAGTTGAAAACATATGAGGTCACTAATAAGTCTCAAAGAAAGTGTTTTTTGTTCATATTGTTGATCAAACTTGCACTTGCAGACAATGGCAATTGAGGCAGTTTCCATGTCAGCATGCTACTTGTATTTTGGTTAGATTCAATCCTGATTGGACTTTGTGAGTAATTTTCTGATAAGTGCATAATTTATATATTTTAGGTATCATTTTCTTACACTTAATTGGTAGATTTTGTGTGAATTACCGTGTATTAGTATTACTTTTGTAGTTTGTGTTTTATCAGGTTACATCTCGGAAACAAGTGAAATGGAGCGTTACAAGAGAAGAATTTCTAAAGACCCAGTGGAACTCAGTCTAGTCCAGTATTCTACCCTCTATCTTGTATAAAATTAAATTACGAAGCCAACGGCGAAAGAACGAGGTCATTCTGACTTCGTATGAGAAAGTTACGGGCGAAAAGAGGAGTTAAGCTTGTCGGCTTCACGGACGCTGAGAAATTAGAGAAGCCGTGCGTGCAAGGGTTAGTTTGAATTTCTTTTCTTTATTAATTTGTATGTCTTTTGAGAAATCCATGTTGGGCTAATTTCCTTGTTAGGGCAAAAGGATGA